>JZLH01S0299190.1:10968-23070 GCA_001188425.1 Eucidaris tribuloides | reverse complement strand
CTTTTCACGGCCAAATTCGCGGCCAGATCAACACCCCAAAAGTCGCTCAGCGGGGGGAGGGGGGGGGGGGTTCAGCGGAAAATTTTCGTCGCCAAAAATTTGTTTCACAAATTGCTCACGGCCAAATGTGAACTAAAATAGACTTACACGTCTTTTTGCAGGGGTGCTGTGCATGGACCCCCAGCACCCCCGCTTCCCAGGGCCATGCTATCGTTATGCATAGGAAGAGTAGAATGAACAATTTATAAGGTTTGGATGTATACCTCGAAGAAAGGAGAAGGAATATGATGAGGAAAATTCTGGTTTTATTTTATCCAGGTATGGTGTAGCTCATTCCGACCGCAGGGTATTACGTCACGAATTCTCTCATCAGTTCACTCTCCAGGCAGATATAGGTGAGTAATATAGTTTGACCTACACACGCACACAATTGTCCAGTTGTGTCATTTGTTTGTGGTGAAAATGTAAATTTCTAGCAATATGAACCATTCCTAACAGTTTGTGTATTTTCTGATATATTTTATTTGTGTTCTAATAAAATTTGTGCTAGTATATACAGTACGTTTGTCAATGTAATGTATTTGTTTCAGATAATTTAATTTATACTCGTTTTTTCAAACTTGTTTATTTATTTATTTATTTACTTATTTATTTACTTATTCATTTATTTATTTATTTATTTATTCATTTACTATTTAGTTTCCTCAGTAGTTCAAAGAAATTTTGTGTGAATTATTTTGTGTTTATACTGTATGATTTTTGATGACCTAGTGTATTTATTTTGTTTTTACCTGTACGGGCACCCCTGTCAGAAACAGTAATAAATATAAAAAAAATCTCATGTTACATAATGCTTACAATATGAATACTTGTATAGTTTTGTTTAATACAGTGCAGATGAAATAATATGAAATGATATCAAATAGAGCCGGGTCAAATCAAATCAAATGCGTAAAGTGTGGAAACACCAGTAAGTGTTCAAATTGTTACTATACAGGGTGGCCCAGAAAGAATGCTACACATACGATCGTTAATTTCTTCAACATATGAACAAAATGACATTGATTGTTATTTCATTTGTTAGAACATTCTTTTCCCGACGAAATGATACCATGATGATTGATTTTGAGTAAGGCGTTTGGATACTAGGGCCATTTTTCTGAGGCAATGTAATTTCCGAAATTTTTTCTTTCTCAACTCCAGCGAACCTTGGAACACCAAAATATTCTCACGTAACAGCGTGCCATAGAATAAGTGGGGAGACAGACAACAGCGAGACATTCCGGAATGTCTCGCTTTGATACGGAAGACAATGGTAAGGTATGGCTTACATTGTCACTGCACCTGGATAGTTCAACCCATTCTACGGCAGGTCGTTACGCGAGAATATTTCGGTGTTCTGATGATCGCTGGAATTGAAAAAAATAGCAAATTTAGGAAATTACATTGCCTCAGAAAAATAGCCCTAGAATCCAAAACGCCTTAATCAAAATGAATGATCATGGTATCATTTTGTTGAAAAAAGAATGTTCTAACCCATGAAATAATCACCAATAACATTTTGTGGATGATGTTGAAGAAATTAACGATCGCATGTGTAGCATTCTTTTTGGGCCACGCTGATAGAGAAATGTTAGAAAGCTCATTGAACTTTATTGCACAAAAATCATGTGAGTGTTTACATATTATATCTTCTCTTTTTGTTCATGATGATGATGATGATGATGATTATAAATATTATTATTGCTTTTATCATTATTACACCGCATTCCAAAATTAATCAATTAATTTCTATTTTTACCTCTTCTTCTAGGACAATTGGGCCTGCTCAGAATATGCCCGAATTTGCGCGTGTGTTTGGATGTAAGAGCACGGATTATATGGTACCAAATAATACGTGTACGGTGTGGTGACGGATACAACAAGGACGCTAAAAAAAACGGCTTGAAAATGTTAAGCAAACCCATTCGGAAAATGACTGCACAATCAACGGGGTTGTACGAACAGAAAATGATATTCATCATGATTACAGACAATAATGATTGACGAACTTTAAGAGATATGAACTAGTGAACGGATTTACGAAATTCAACGACTGATCATTTTCCAAACGTACAGATCTGCTTGGACAAATACCTTTGAACACAAGTTGGTGGCAAGTTATCTTCGAACAGCATTTCACGGTTGTTGTGTTGGAGAGAGCAGATGCATCACGTGGCTTTATGTGAAGATGATTGAATTTTGAATGGATTTCCGAAGAACTGTCGTTCTTTTTGAAGTTTTGTCAACCATCCCCTCCCCTCCAACACGCGACGCAGGATCACCGAAAAGAGATCAAAGTTTATTCCGTATTTATTGCAAATGTAGATTTAGCAGTTCTTATTTAATCCAAAAATAGCGAAGATTTTGTTTCTATTCATCTCAGTGTCATTCAGAATGTACAATTGAAGAGTATTGAGTAAGAAGTACTTAAGTCACATTTTGATGAATTTGAGTTAGTGTTTGTTTTGAAGTCGTTACATGGCGGGAAATTTTTGACAAAATTTTGGTAAATTTGACCCTTCCCTAGTAGGGGTCAGGGAATGGGTCAACCGGGGTAAAAAATTTAACTTGGTCTAATTTTTTCAAATATATCTCACATTACTCGACTAGTTACAAGGATTAAGAAATATATAATTTGTTATGTATTTTGTGCTTTGTTGAGAGATATGGGGTCACTTCCGGTCAAAGTTCAAATGAGGTCAAATTTAAAACAACGTCCAAAGTTGACAAATTCCAAATCACGGAGGACATTCCAAAAATAATACACAATTAAGAATTTTTGACATTCATTTATTCGAGAAATGCATTTATTTTCCTGAGACCCTTGTTTTTAGAAGAAGTACTTAAGTCCACAATATTGATTATTGATTATTGGAAATCGACAAATTTGACAATGTTTGTTTTTCTCCTATATTCATCTTTTATTGTGTCAATTAATCTCACCAAGTTTGGATGCACATTACTCAAACAATTGTGATCTGTAGACAAATTTGAAAACTTTGAGCCCTTGTTTCTCAAAAGTAGTGTCACTTTAGTACTTCTTATTCTATAGTCTTCAATTTTTGTATCCATAAGAGAAGACGGTTATCTGCGAAATTCAATCTGGAAAAGTTGACACTCAGGAGGGGGCAGTTTCTAGTTCGGTGTTGGTGTTGGTGTTAGTGTTGAGGGCTCAATGTCGACTCGAGTGTCGGCTGCTAAACCGCGCTTCAACAACGAGTTTCGCTGAAATCGCGACGCCGACTGCACTACAATTACACAACTCTCAGTGACGTCACAATTCTCAACTCGCAATTCGCGGTGTTGGTTAAAGCATGGACCTACTACTCGAGTAGTAGGTCCATGGTTAAAGATACATCTGGGACCAAGAAAAGGACAACATTTTACAAAAATATAATACAATTTATAATTCCTACCATAGATATTGTGTAAATCAGAAAAAAAAAGTTTACCATATTTTTTTTTCTGTTTTCACAGGGACGTTTGATAACTTGCATAATTATTTAGAGACTTTTAGACAAATTCCCTTGTTTCCTGTCGCACGATGATGCTTTCCCATACCATGGAGGTCCATGCCCATACACACGCCTGCTGCTAGCTAACACCAACACCGAGCTTAAAGTAAGGAATTCTGTAACACTAGTGTGTAATGTTAATAAATGGGCAAAAATTACAAGCACATCACCAACAGCCAACCAGATTACCCTACTTGGTTCAGCAGAACATATTCAACAACACCTTTAACACAAACTACAGAGGTACGTCATATTTTTCGAGGTCAGCCTAAACACCAGATCTGAATATGAATTCAGTGTATTTTGTTACAACACTAACACCAGATTTCAACATTTGAAATCAAGCGATGGTCATCATTTAATCTAATCAAATAAATGATTCTCCCTCCTCAATATGGTCATGGTGGCGTGATATTAACTACTTTTTGTTCATTTGCTAACAGCATTATTCCATCTCAGTACTCAACTTGATAGCTAAGCATTGAATACATCAAGTATAATGCTCCTATAGAGTAAATATGTCTCTCGTATTCAATGGCAGTCAAGGAATAAGAACCATCTATAGACTGATCTCGTTACTATATACTACAACGTATACGATTGATGGCTTTATTATACAGATGGCCTTTATTTGTAGGAACTCAAGAAACGGGATCTCTGCCCGAATGTTTGACATCTAGTGCAACTCAAAGCTGATGACGTTAATAATTTACCAAAATCCATTCTTTTTGCATATATGGACAATTATTCAAGTCTAATGTTTATAGGTTATACCATTGTATGGTGTTCTTCATACAAATATGAAGGCGGGGTCTTCTAGGTTTTATTTTTTTAGGTCGATCTTTTATACCTTCAATTAGTTTGCTAGTCTGTATGCGTTTTGTGACATCGTTCACTGCGTATATGTGATATGTATTTAAGGCCCGCCCATTGCATGGTGACTTGACGTTCATGTTATGTGCGATTTCTCACGAAAAGGGAGAACTTTTGTTGTGTTCATACCGAAATCTATGAAAATGTATGCTGTCATTTATACTTTAAAGACCGTGTTTTTGTTTTGTACACCTGACCGTTTCTGCTCAGATTTGATGATTGATCCAAGTAAAGATAGGTACATAGAAAGGCAGTGTTCAAAATTGTGGATTCATACCTTGTAGTATTTTTTTTAAATATAAACGAGAAATCATTTGAAATTAGGCCGGTGCTTAAGTAGCATAGGCTTCAGATATTAGACACTGAATGCAAATTTCATCTGCTAATTTTGAATTTGGTAAAGTCCAACTCAAGCAGAGATTACATGACAACCCTCCGACTGAAATGATGTGAGTTTTTGACCTTGTAAGCTTTGAATTGTAGCTATTGAGTTTGACTGAAAAGGGACAGATTAAGTTCGCGACGACGTTACGTGATATATGTTGTTTAAATTTTATCAGCGTTTATTTTCACGAGACCTGGCTTTTCAGCCCCAAAGCTTTGTGAGAGGTGAATATTTATGTGAATCTTGTGATTTTTGCTTATTTGGTCGATTTCAATTCGGTGGTGTGCACATCGTGGACATAGTCTTTAAAGGCAAAGTTCAACCCGACGTCAAGTTGGTTTCAATAAAAGCAGCAAAAAGTTTGGTGAAATCCATGAAAGAACAAGAGATTATTAAGTTTCAAAATTTTAATTTTGTGACGTCACATGCGAGCAGCTCCCCATATGTAATGAAAAATCCATCAATTGACATTTTTTAATGGTTCGTGATAATTGAAGCCTGTATAAAATAACATTTCTGTTAATATATTGAATACACAGGTAAAATCATTTTCCAATTTCTGAGAAAACGGCAATTGATGGAATTTATATCACATGACATATGGGGAGCTGCTCGCATGTGACGGCACAAATTTAAAACTTTAAAATTCTACAACTCTGTTATACTGTGATGAATTTTCGTCAAACCTTCGTTAATATATTTCCCTTATTTTTCTGCTTTTATTAAAACCAACTTGACGTCAGGGCGAACTTTGCCTTTAACGGCAATTTAGAAAATGAAGTATGTCTGTCGGGTCAGTTTTTGGGAGGAAGAGAAGAATTTCCATATGGGTAACAATTTTGTTTGATTTGATGTTCAAGTTATAGTATTGCTTTTGCAGGCATCCAGAAATACACACAACAAAAAAGTAACTACCCCCTTTTTAAAACTACCATAACTTTTTAACAAAATGAGTTTTCGCAAAACAATTTGGCAGGAGTATTTTTACACTCATTGACTAAACTCTGCGTGAAAATGTGCTTGATTCCTCAAGCCACGCATGAGTGAGCATGCATTAAAGGCAAAAACGGCACTTTTCAAAAGTCACAGGAGTCATCTCTTATTCCAAAATTAAGGTAGACAATGGTATTTGTTTTGCTTTATTTAAAGAGTGTACTCACAACCATGACATGGTTACAACCTCTTATGTTCATACAACATGTTAAGATACAATTTGCTGAAAAATACTCGATTTCAATTTTTTCAATAAACTTATTGGATTTTACAGTTTCAAAATTGAGGAAGGATGGCAATTTTTAAATTGAGCTCACTGAAGCGCAAAAATGCGAAAAGTGTCAATAGATGGTGTAAGGGGGTTAAACGATAGATGAATAACATAAATAGCGCTAAATCATTCACCAGAAACAGAATTGTCAAAATCCTGTATCACAAATCCAAAAATGACCTTTGTGACTTTTGAAAAGTGACTTTTTGCCTTTAATATGTGCTCACTCATGCGTGCATTGACGTATCAATCCCATTTTCTCACAGAAGTTAGTCAATTAGTGCAGAAACACCCCTGTCCAATTATTTTGCTCAAAACCGTTTCTTTAAAAAGTTATGGTATTTCGAGAAAGTGGGTAGTTACTTTTTTGTGTTTACATTCATCGTCACTCATGCCCTATGCTACCTGTGAAGTTCATGGCTGTGGAATTTGAAGATCAGTAATTACACGTATCTAGAATTTGAAATATGCATAAAACAATGGCAGTTGTGTAGCCTGTGTATCAGATTCAGTTCAGAAGTATTATTTTAGCATGGTATATGAATACTATACTGCAGAAAAAACAACAAGAAAGTAGGCCTATAGTGCATACAATTGGTCACGCAACAAGTATGCAGGTCAATACAGGGGCGATGCTACGGGGGGGGGGGGGAGCGGCTGCCCTATTATTTTCCTATTATGTATCAGGTGTATTGCAAATTACGGGGTTTTATTGTTTTTCTCCCCCAAAGATATTTATTAAGCCATTTTCGGCTAGTATTTGGCCAGGAATTCAGCCGTGAGGAAATTGTGGTCGTGATTATGTTTTTCTTCAGCCGTCAAAACTTCCGCCCCTCCCCCCCCAACTCAGCGATTTTCAGTTGCTACTTGGCCGGCAAAATTTTCCCGACGGATATCGCCCCCTAAAATTTTACCATGGCGCCGGCCCTGGGTCAAAAGTCGAGAGGAAGACTAGTATTATTTTTTCAATTCCAACGGTCACTATAATTCTGACAAAATTTTGTTTCTAGCCCCTTTGTTATGCGTAAGGTTCTGCAATTGTATCTTCTTATATGTATCAGTGTTTTTACACAACGTTAAGTTTTAGGCCAAAAAAAAAGGGATTACAAACTGCAAAGTAGAAACCATTTGAAATACTTGCCAATATGGCAAAATAGAGGTGAGAACAAAATTATCCATAACAGAGCCACATTCCTGTATTGTAAATATACCTCGTAACTTTTCCTAGCAATTTGAGCAAAGGCATATCTAAGATTTGAATTCATGTACATCAACGTACAGATATCGAAGTATAACAAGATACATGTATAATGTTCTTTATCGAGACATTATTTGTAAGAAACATATTTAAACTATGATATTCATGTTTTTGATACCGTTCTCTGTGTTATAAATTATGCTAGCGAGTGTACAATTTATGTAATATTATTCGTAAGAGATTAATAGTCACCATATTTACTTAAGTATTGAACGTGTAATTCATTTTTGTACATAACAAATAAATACCGTGAACATTTGCACTATGAAAACTATGTGAAATATAGCATTTTGTTGAGTGATGCGTCCGGCATGGAGGTTTGGTCTTTCTACAACAGTTCAACAATTCTGATATCCTTAGACCATGAAGTTGTAGGCAGAGTACAGGTTTGGTAAATGGTGCAACTTGAATTGTCCTCCTTTGTGTTTTGAGATAGACCTATATCATGTATTAATGCCTTGAACACCACACGCTCGGAAATGATACGGTTTTTTAAAAAAAATGATTAAAAAATATGAACAAAATCTGGGTGAGGTTGGCTTCTTTTCATAGGGATGTCTGCTCCCTGGTACAGTGTAATTACAAATTATCGCAAGATGCCATTAGTACAATTTTCAGTAGGTTTGATGTTGCTTTCAGATCTCCTTCGGGACAATACATACTTGGTGAGAGACTGATGAACAATTTGTTTGCGGGGAAGAATGATTATAGGTATTTGGGCTTTAACCCTATTTTAACTGGGCTATTCAGACCAGGTTTTTAAGTGGGGGGGGGGGGGGTCAATTTGACCCCTTTCAGATCTCGGCCGCCGATCGCGCGATCGCCGCGAAAATTCGCATGCGCATAAAGCCGGATGTAAACTACACGATTGTATAATAAAATTAAAAAAAAATATTTTTTTCTTCTATTTTTTAAGTAATTAATTATGCAAATAAGTGCATAAAATTATGTTTTCACCTATGACTCACTAACAATAGCTAGTAGAATACTAGTAGAATATTAATTTTTAGTGAAAATATTCATTCTGACATTTCTCACAATTATCTACAAAAGAATTTGCCGAATCAGAAATAATTTCTTATGTATTTTATTGTTTTGTAAATTTCTTATGTATTTCTTTGTTTTTTCGACCTTTTGTTTTCTATTGTTTTTTCGATGAAATTTGTTGGGGACACTTTTGCAATCATAAATGTCTTCTCTCTGAGACCGCGTCAGAGGAACACATTGACATTTTTTTGTTTGCTGGAAGTGTCTCCAAACCATCAAAACCGTTTTACGGGAAATATGAAACCGAATTACGATGCTAGTGTGAATTAAACCCTCACCTCTATATACGGGGAGGCGAGAAAATGTTAAATTTTATGTTCCAGCCCCTCTGCAGTGGGTGCGCCTGCATTTGATAATCTCTCCGCCTTGGAGAAGGAAGGAAAAAGATTGTCCATCGATATCTTTTCAAATGATTTGTTATTTTCCAATTATAAACTTTATTAGGACGTCATTATAGAAAGACCCCTTCAACCCAAAATGCATGCATTATAGTGTATGTTGCAATACTTTTGAGTTAGTCAAAATAGGCCCGGACCCAACACAAATTTCACTGCAGTGCATTTCAGTAAGGTCCGCTGACCACCATACTAAAAGTCTCCAAAAATCGAAGCGTGGGAAAGTAATCTAATTTGCATAATATGCAAATTAGCTTTCACTGTACAAGGAAATTAACATTTTCACCAAATTTTTTGAAGTTAGTGGAAGATTTAAAGAAATTCACTGTCAAGACAGATGTTCTTATAGTCAGGGAACATGATAAGCATATTTCTAAATAAACAATTATCATTTAAACAGCATAATTAGCATAATTAGCTAATTCGCATATATGAAATATGTGATATGTAATTTGAATCCAGAAAGCCAGAGAAGCATGAAAATACAATTTTCCAGGGTTTTCTATGGTAAGAAATCCATTCATGACGCCAGCTTTTAAATTTGAGTAACGCAAGTTTCTTAAAGAGCATAATTAGCATGATGAGCTAATTTGCATGTACATAATAATTCAATAGATGGTAAAAAACACACATGCAAATGGCCTGGAAAGGTTTTTAAGTGCAAGGTCTTTGTTGATTCGTGTTTAAGAAGTGTATTGCAGTATACTTGACATAGTTTCCACCTTAGCAACCTTGTTCAATTATCTCCGTTAGCCTTATTAGCATAATCAGCTAATTAGCATAATATGTAATATATTGCTATAAGCTTAATACCGGAAGCCCGAAAACAAGGATAACACATTTTTCCAAGGGATTACTAGAAAGAGGAATCCATTTATGACGCCTGTTTTTTTTTGACTAATGCAAGTTTCTTCAGTAGCATAATTGACATAATTAGCATAATGAGCTAATTTGCACACATACAATAATTCAGTATCTGGTAACATAAACCATGTACATGACCTGGAAAAATTGTTAAGTACAAGATTTATTTTGTTGATTCGTGTTTAAAATGGGTATTTGGAGTAAATTCAGTTTGGTTGACACTTTACCAAAGTTGTATAATTGTCTTTATTAGCCCAATTAGTATAATCAGCTAATTGGCTTACTGTGTAATATGTTGCTAAACTTAATACCGGAAGCCCGAAAACAAGAATAACACAACTTTTCGATGGTTTTATAGGATAATGAATCCATTCATGACGCCAGTTTCTATTTTTGAGTAACGCAAGTTTCTTAAAGAGCATAATTAGCATAATTAGCTAATTTGCATGTGCACAATAAATCAGTAGATGGTTAAAAAAAAACACATGTAAATGGCCTGGAAGGTTTTAGGTACAAGTTTTTTTGTTGATTCGTGTTTAAGAAGTGTATTGCAGAATACTTAACATAGTTTCCACTTTGGCAACCTTGATTAATTATCTTCATAACCCTTATAAGCATCATCAGCTAATTAGCATAATAATGTAAGATATTGCTATAAGCTCAATACCGGAAGCCCGAAACAAGGATAACAAATTGGTTGCTACCTTAGCAAACTATTTCAATTATTTCAATTAGCGTAATTAGCAATATATGTAATATGTTGCAGAAACATAAGGATAACGCAACGTTTCAAGAGATTTCTATGATGAAGAATCCATTTATGACACCAGTTTTTTTCTTTTTCTAGTAATCCAGTTGTCTTACAGAGCATAATGAACAAATTAGCTAATTAGCATATATGCATTTTAGTAGCTGGTAACCACTATACCATATACCATATACCAAATTGAATTTATTACAAATACTCATTTTAAACACAAATCAACAGCAAAACTTGAACTTTTTGTAAACTTTTCCAAGTTACATACATGATTTATCTTACCATTATTGTGTTTATGCAAATTAGCTCATTATGATAATTATGCTATTCAAGACAAATTCATTACTCCTAAATCGATACTGGTGTCACAAATGTTTTCCTCGTTCTAGAGAACCCTTCAAAAGGGTTACCAAATTGTCCTTATTTTTAAGGTTACTGCAATAAGCTTAGTGACATATTACATATTATGCTAATTATTATGCTAATAGATTATGCTAATAATATTAAGAAAGATAATTAATCAAGGTTACCAAGGAGGCAACCACACTAAATTTATTACAATACTCATTCTAAACTGGAATCAACAACAAAACTTGTATTTGACGTCTTTTCCAGGTCGTTTACATGGTTTATTTCACCATCTACTGTATCAAATCATGTATACAAATTAGTTCATTATGCTAATTAGGCTATTTAAGACACATTACTAGAAAATAGAAACCAGTGTCATGAATGTATTCCTCGTCCTGGAAAACAATTGGAAAATCGTATTGCACTTGTTTCCTGCCGTTTGGGTTACAAAAATAAATAAACAATATAACGTACATATGCTAATTAGCTCATTATGCTAACTAGGCTATAAGAAACTGTCCTAGGTTGCCAAGGTAGCAAACAAGCTAAATTTACTTTAATAGCCGTCTAGAACATAAAGCAATCAAACAAACCTTGTACTTACCAACTTTTCCAGGTATCAAAAATTTCTACAGGACTATCTGCACTTTTTGTCAAAATTGATACTAATTTGCATATTATGGTAATTAAGTTACAATTGTTTGTGAAGAAATTTCCTTATCATGTTAACTGATGAAGAATATATGTGTTTTGACAATAACTTTTTTTTTTCATTGTGCAATTTAGGTACAAACTTCTTGTACAGTGAAAGCTAATTTGCATATTATGCAAATTAGAGCAGTTTCCCATGCTCGGACTTTTGGAGACTTTTAGTATGGTGATCAGGAGACCTTACTGATAGTCATGATGGTTGAAACAATTCTTTTGCAATTAATGGTGGGTTACCCCCCCTTTTTTACGCTATATTGACTAGACTAAGTAGGGAGGGTAGTTCCAAGTCGACCAGAATGCTGAGATGTTTCGTAGGACACCGACAGTCATTCTCCTTTATCATGACAAAATGATAAATCACCCTTCACATCAAAAGCTTTATCATTGCTACCATTACCATGAAGATAAAATAAATCCCCATTCTAGGTTTGTTTCGGTTACGGCAGCCCATGAAGAGAGACCAAAGTGATGACGTCAAACTGTTTGGAAATATGTGAGGACAATAGCCACACCATGATTTAGCTGCGACATGCTGCACGTGGTTCCGCCATTGGTCACTCATGTTTATGGACCGGAGTGACGTCACACATCGTACTCTATTACAAAAATACTGAAAAATGCCTGAAATTTCGTTCCG
>JZLH01S0299168.1:15078-33085 GCA_001188425.1 Eucidaris tribuloides | reverse complement strand
ATTTTAAAACACAACTGAAGGTAAAAGGGTAATATATTGTTTGTGACCTTTTTAACGCATATTTACTCTGCATTCTGTACACACTCACAATAAGTAGGGTGACTGTCATTCTCTGCAGACGTTTCTATTTACTACACCATACCGATCTCGTCTGCTCTTATTTTGCTTCCTGCGTCAATAATAAAAGTAAAAAGATAGACATTCAGACCCACAGTATCCCACAAATACATTTCCATGTTAGCTGTATGTACCTGAGGCAAATTCTGCACAAAGATTTCGGCCCTTGGTGATCCATTAAATGAAATCCGAACCAATTCGAATTTGTGGAGAATGAACACATGAACTAGGAATACTTTGAGATTTGAACAAAAACGATCGGTTAACAGGAGCGACTTTCCTACTACAACGTTCAGATATACCTACATATTTCGAATGAGTTCGGATTCATTTAATGTGCATCAAAGGGCCCCTCTAAGTAGTGGGAGTGCGACATTGGCCTTCACGGGATCACAACAGCTAACATGGGAATGTATGTGTGGGCGGACTACATAACATTTCCTGTTTAGCTGTGTTACCCGAGGCAATTCTGCCACAAGAGCGTTCGGCCCTGTGTGGATCATTTAAATTGGATCCGAACTCAATTCGAAGTTTAGTGGAGAACTGAACACTGAACTGAACTAGATCTTGAGAGTTTGGGAAGCAAAAACGAGTTCCGGTTAACAGCGGACTTCTCCTTACTACAACGTCAGTATTAACTACAATTTTCGAATGAGTTCGGACTTCATTTAAGGCATTCACAAGGCCTATTAAGGAGTGGAGTGCGAATTTGGCTTCAGGATACAACAGCTACATGGAATGTTATGTGTCGGACTACATGTGGGTTTTGAATGCATATATTGTTACTTTTATTAGTTGCCCAGGCAAAACAAGACTAAGATCGTCTAGCGGCCAGAGTCGTATGATGTAGAATAGAAAACTGCTCAAGGAATGACGCAGTCGCACTATCTTTGTTGTAGTGTGTATAGGACATGCGAGAGTCAAGATGGTCATAAACGTCACAAACCATATTCATACGTCTCTACTTCCTCATCTATACCTCTCATGTTGTGCTTTACAAATATTTGCTTGTTTTATTGCCTTTTATATCGAGATCAAAATGCTCATACATATTGCTGTCTGGCAATTTAGCTTCAATAAACTGTGAAATCCCTTTCGCGCGTATATACATATTTGATTAATATAGCGTCGGGCTCCTCAAAGTGCCATCTGCTATTGTGAACAGATCTATTTAGCCAACAAGGTTTAGTCTGTCACATTATGTAGCCGCTTAGAACAGCTCTACAGTACTATATATTTAGCCCTCTGCAGACCCGATTTAATGATTTCTAGATCATTCAAAACTGCATTGAGGTTACAACAAATTACGCAGACGAGTGGAGCTGCTTGAGACAAGGAGAAACGAAAATTAATTGAGCGCGGAAAGCCAATACACCCTAGTATAAAATGCTAAACAAACTGAGATATAAGATAGAAGGTTTTGAATAAGGCTGCCCATTTGAATTGCACATGGCAGCTCAAAACGGAAGTACCCAACATGTAGAATATTTTAATGGGACTCTCCCGCCATCATAAATATTGGTTGCCACCATATTCAATCGATGATATTGATCCATAAGTTTGAGAAATAGGACAAATATAAATCCTGATGGCGCATTTTGGAAATTCAAGATGGCCGCCATATTCGAATTTTAAGATGGCTGCCACTCTCACACTAGCACCAGCATAATACAATGTACGGCGCATAAATGGAATTCTTGGTAGGTATTGCCATTATTTTCACCCTCCATATAGCTTAAAAACTGAGATATAGCATGTGTATGAAATATGGCAGCATTTTGAAATTCAAAATGGCGGCTGACCAAGTAGAGTTCCACTTATGGCAGAAAGGTTCAATTGAATCGTTCGCGTGTCACAAAACATGGGTTGTTGAGACCATTTTGATCTCCCACTTCGAATACAATTCGAGATACAGATCAATCTATTAATTACGATGGCGGCCACTTTGATATTCAAAGATGGCCGCCATATTGGAATTCAAGATGGCAACAATCCAAACTAGTAACATGTAAGACAATGCGTTTTAATGGAATCCTAGGTATCACAAACATAAGTATCGCCACTATTTTCAACCATCTAGGTAGCCTACAAGCAAGAATAAGCAAAATTGTGTCAAATATGCGGGCCATTTTGAAATTCAAGATGGCGCCAAAGCCAATTAATATCACTACGGCCATTGGGTTTAATGGAATCCTTGGTACCACAAACATGGTGTTTCCACATTTTCAATCTTCCATGGTTGCCCAGAATTTGAGACTATAGTAGAAATTATATTCAAAATGGCGCATTTTAAAATCAAAAATGCGGCTGAAGACGTGGTAGAAAAAAATGGCACCTGTATTTTTGATTCAGCACCCCCCAAATTGACAAAGTTGGCCAATAAAATCAACTTTGGCACGAAAAATCCAGTGGACGCCAAATATCGGACGTAGCCACACATACACTAGAACTACTCTACAGTGAATTTAACGTTCCATACATTAAAGGCAGTTTTATACAACAACAACAAAATTTTATTTGCTGGACAAGAACCAGATCATTGATACTTTGTTATTACAGCAATGAAAAGGTGAAAATGCCAGAAAATAATTTTGGATCATTTTAAAAAAGGCTTCAGTTTTTTCAGTCTAAATGTTGTTTTTTAATGTCTGCAATTTACTCAGTTTTCTTTCATAAGTAGGATATGCAACCAATATCATAGATTAATCCTGATGACCTTTGATATTTACACAAACTTTCTTGGATACCATCACTAGATTCTAAAATTGACCATTTCATGAGAGATTTGTAGTTCTGCCATGACATATGTCGCTGATATTTTTGATAAAAAATCAACAACTTTCATAGCCATTTTCTCTATCAGCCCTATACTGGCAATTCAAATCATAACAACATTTAATTGCAGCAGATGCAGTTGAACCAAAGGAAACAAGTTTTCTGATGATACTGATATTCAGTCATCATTTCCACAAAATAAACATAAAAACGATAACAGTGGGCCCCATTACATTTACACTGTCGGAGGTTACAGTACATGTAGTTATTAACTTTCAGCTGCTTTAATTGTTTTGTGTGTGTGTGTGTGTGTGTGTGTGCGTGTGTGCGTGTGTGCGTGTGTGTGTGTGTGCGTGTGTGCATGTGTGCGTGTGTGCGTGTGTGTGTGTTTTATATCAGGGGTAATGAAAGTATTTTGGGGGTGGGGGACAGGGCCAACTACCATTGGATTCAACACATTTGTCTTGTTTTGTCACCCCTATCAGCAGACACTCCGAACCATCCAAGCTCTGACCATATGACCCATTGAACTTTCATTGAACTACCAGGATATCATTCATTTACACTGTCTCTTTTGCATAACTTCATTTAAAGTGATAGGCTAACATTGTGGAGCTTCAGTTTGAAAAAATGTCAAACTTTGATATCTGAGCTACATGTAGTAGTGTTCAACTGGACAAATAAACACCTTAGAATACAAAAGTTTGGAAATTTATGCTGTCACTGGCAAGATATAAATGAATAAACAATTAATACCAGGTACTCAGGGCGAGTAAAAAATAGCCTAGATCGATAAACAGTAAGTCTATGGGAGGAACTGGGCAGATGAATCCGGTCAACTTACGTTTTTCACTTTTTTAAAGCACTAAATCATCATTTTGAAGTACAATTTTTTTCAGGGCTTCATTTCTAGACCTTATCAAAGACACTCGGAGCGTGGAGGATTATGCAGCTCACATTTTTTTAACTGTGGTAAATGTTAGCCAGTGGCTTTAAAAGCCGGGAATCTCTTTTACATGTAAATTTAACATTGTGCAAATACACTTTATATACTAGAAGAAATGCTATTAAAGGCATTGTATAACAATGTTTCCACTTCCAGTTACAAAAAATCTGAGCTACATGATTCCCCATGCTATCAGTGTCTCTGATACGGTCTGAAAATGAAGCCCTGAAAAAATTACAGTTTAAAACGATCATTAAATGTGCTTTGAAAAAGTGAAAATCATTTAGAGACAATTCCAGTTTTCCCCCATGTACTGCTGTGTTGCAGAATTTCCAATCGGCTGAAAATGATTAAATGCCAATTTGTATTTACTAGTGACAGCATAACTGTCCAAACTTTTGTGTTCTAGGGTGTTTGTTTGTCCATTCAAAACTGTCAGATATGTCAGATAGCAAAGTTCGACAACTTTTTAACCCATTCAATACTAGGACCACATATTTGTGGTTTGCCTTTTTATCTTGGAATGTGGCTGTATTTACCCCATCTAATGAATTATGCTAAAGTAGAGAAACATATCAGCTATTCAATGAACTGGGTGCTACAATGTCATAATGAATATTCATTTTGTTATGAATATTTAAATGAGATTTAACTAAAATATTCATTTAACTTATCAAATTGGCAACGGCTGTTGTTATGATGAGGCTTTGGGTTGTTCTACTTTGTTAGTGGGTGATGTATTGAAGTAATTGAGAAACATATTTTACAGTCATGTTTTTCTTTTTTATGTCATTTAAAAGTGAAAGTTATTCTATCAAAAATAATTTTTAGTCTTAAATTTCACAAGAAAAATAAGATCTTAAAAATTTCACCAATAAATAATTAATTAATTAGGCAAATGTTTGACACATCATTCAATACACATTACCCTTTATATATAATTGACTATTCCAGGATGTTGCCGATTTGATGAGAAAGCAAATTTTTAGTGATTATTTTACTCTGGACAGGCTCTAGTATTGAATGAGTTAAATGAGTCTTCCACAGTGTTATATAGCATCTTTAAGAACCTTTTCCAACATATTAGGAACTTGATTTAAAGGCCGGGCATCTCTTTTGCATGTAAATTTAGCATTGTGCAAATACACTTTATATAGAAGAAAATGCTATTCAAGAAACTATACCAAAAGTGTAAATGCTAGAAACACATTTTTAGTGGAATAGTAAACGGTAGACTTCAATTTTTTTTGGTCACTAGTGACAAAAATTCTACTAGTACATATCGCATACAGGTCTCTTTTTATTTCAATGGACAGTTCTACTGATAGCTAAGTGCACATAGACGAACTTGCATTCCTTTCATGCCTGACACGTGCCAGCACAGTAGTAGGTTAACTGTCTGGTATTTACTAATAAGTACTGTAATAGGGCTGAAGTGTGATTTGAAACTGTGTGCCTAAAACTTATACTTAACTATTATTTTTTGTTCATTTTTCAAACTCTGGATGATTATTAATCCTCAGATTTCACAGACATGCCCTTCATCACTAGCCTAAGGGCATGAGTGAGGTTTTTTTCAGTTCTGTTGGAGAGGTGCAAATGAGATTCCCCTACCTTTAAGATGCTCCTACTGAATACGAATTCTTTTGACTGGTATTCTGATTACTGCAGCCTTATTCATGCTTATACACACAATTGTTAACAAGATGAGGTTAAAAATATTATATGAGGCACATTGTTCATTCCATGTACATTTCATGTGAGGTCAAATGCACGGGGCTGGCTTGCAAAATCACTTAGCAAATTATGTACGATAATACAATTTATCAACGTCTGCAAAAGCAATTTATCCATATCAAGTTTTTATCTCTGATAACAGCATGCTCCATATATCCTTGCTTTTTGCACAGGACAGATAACCTCGGATCTCTCTTCTGCTTGAAGTAGTTGTCATAAGATCTGGGGGGTTTTTTTATATGTTCAGCACAGGATCATGTTCCCTTTATCCTCTTTAAGAAAAAAATGCATTTTCTGTCCTGTAAACCCAACTAAACCTTTGGCAAGGAACAGTACAAACCAAACGCAACTAAAAAAATTTTAAAAAGTAAAAAGAATGTAACAAAGAAGAAGAAGACCGTGACTTTAGTTCTACTAAATACACGTCTACTTCTAGTACTACTAATCTGCTACTACTTCTAAAACAATTACCATACATTAGGTATAATATCACCCTGGGACATTTTCTCTGAGATTCACAAAATGTATTCATATCAACCATTAAGTGGTTTAGGAGAAAAAAAAAAAACCTTCTTAGGATCAGTAAGTGTTGTCATTGATAACAACGTAGTGAGAGGCCACCCTTTATTCTATAAATAAAACCACAAGAAGACAGCACTAGTATGTTTCAGACTAATGAGTAATAGAAAGTAGCTAGTCAACCTTGAAAACACAACAGGCTTGTTAGGGGGGAAGTACCACTAAAAGGTTTGTTATTCTCTGGAAGTAATCGCAACAACTGCAACTACACCAAGCAATGCAATTTCCAATCGCTGTGTAAACCTTCGTATGTTCAAAGTACATTCAAAGCTACTGGAAATGTCCCTCTTGAGGTACTAACATGTGAACCAAAGAATGAAAAAAAAATTCTTAGATAGTTTTGACACTAATTAATGAACCCTAATTTCTCTCTTTATACACGTACATGGTAAACTTTCTGTTGTTTAGCAAAATGTATTGACACCCACACAAAGCTGATGAAAATAAAATATTTATGGAATGCAAAATATCATATGGACTGTAATTAGTTGTTCATGCCAAAATCCCCCATAATAGACAATCAAGATATCAATCACTCACATCAACCCATTAGAGATTAAAGCCCAAGTATAATTTTGGTAAATGGTAAAAAATGAAATTCTTAGCAATTATGTTTTTTTAGATACACCTATATGATCATTCTATCAATACCCTAAAAATTGCTCGCTCTGAAACTTTCCCATTTTTGAGAAATTACTCAAAATGTAAAATCTCAGAGAGGGAGACCCCCCGAGACTTCCCATAGGTAATGTACATACTGCTAGATGCTCTCCATTAATTTTAAAGGCATCGTATAACAGTGTTTTCAGTTTAAAAAATCTGAGCTGCATGATTCCCCATACTACCAGTGTCTCTGACATGGTCTAAAAATGAAGCCCTGAAAAAAATTGCAGTTTAAAACGATCATTAAGTGCTTTAAAAAAGTAAAAATCATTGAGAGACCATTCCAGCTTTCCCCCATAGCCTGCTGTGTTGCAGAATTTCCTATCGCCCGATAGAAAATTAATGTGCCAATTTGTATCCACACATATTGTACTAGTGACAGCGTAACTGTCCAAACTTTTGTGTTCTAGGGTGTTTATTTGTCCATTCAAACATTGTCAGTATGTCAGGTAGCAAAGTTCAACAATTTTTTAAACAGGTCTTCCACAGTGTTATCTAGTGTCTTTAACAACAATTTTCAGGAGATATGATTTCGTTTTCTGATGTCTGGGGTGACAATAAAATACTCTGTGACAGATTGACCAAAACTTTATCTGATAGACCAAAACTATTCTTGGGCTTTAAATGCATTGTATAACAATGTTTCCAGTTTAAAAAAATCTGAGCTACATGATTCCCCATGCTACAAGTGTCTCTGATACAGTCTAAAAATGAAGCCCTGAAAAAAATTGCGGTTTAAAACGATCCTTAAGTGCTTTAAAAAAGTGAAAATCATTGAGAGACCATTTCCCCCGTAGACTGCTGTGTTGCAGAATTCCCTATCGGCTCAGAATAAATAATGTGCCAATTTGTATCTACACATATTGTACTAGTGACAGCATAACTGTCCAAACTTTTGTGTTCTGGGGTGTTTATTTGTCCGTTCAAACACTGTCAGATATGTCAGATAGTTAAGTTTGACAATTTTATAAATGGGTCTTCCACAGTGTTATACAGCGTCTTTAAATATATGATACTTCAGGCTGAAATCCATGGAGAATGCACCAAGAAATAACATTGTCTCCAACAGGTTAACCTTCTCAGTCCCAGGCAGAGACAGCCCCATACTGAAACCAACACAAAAATTAGCATGTGAGACTGACAGGGTTAAAGAACTCTTTACCACTCTCCCATCCACCCTGAAATTTTCTTTTAAAAAATCAATGACTGATAACTCAATTAAACAATCATTCTACAGGAATTGCATACACTCTGACTTGTCAATACGTTCCCAACAGTCAAAAAGTCACTTGATATGGCTTACCGTAG
Source organism: Eucidaris tribuloides (assembly GCA_001188425.1). Classification (NCBI taxonomy): domain Eukaryota; kingdom Metazoa; phylum Echinodermata; class Echinoidea; order Cidaroida; family Cidaridae; genus Eucidaris; species Eucidaris tribuloides. The sequence continues at coordinate 24,960 of JZLH01S0299168.1, read as the reverse complement.
GTGGAGGTGGTCTAGTTCAAAATTAACAGCTCGATCTACCCATGAAATAAATTCCTTGATAATCCAAGTTATCTGACAAAACACAGACTTCACAGATACTACTCTCTCACAGTCTTAGGCGAAGGTTCTTGAAATTCACGAACACTAGTGATGACATCACACATTTCACGTAATCTAATGATGGAAGGAACTCACGTAAGGTTTGGAAAAAAAAAATCACCAGACCTTATTCATGATTAATAGTAACCTTGCAAGTTCATTAATCTATATGAGTCAAAATGTTAATTGCAATTCAAAAACAACTCAAATTTGACCTTTCGCATACCTGCCCTATACAGGCATAATGGTACATCCCTTGCATATTGTTCATTTCAGACAAATTTGTGGCCGAGGAGTAAAAATATGATTTTAACCACAAGAGGAAACCTGCCACCTCCATGTTGTCAAATGGTTGCTTCCGGTTAACATACGGCATGCATTATGTATTGGCTGATCCATTTTGTGGTGAGGGGGTGGCAAGGTCATCTGTGACATCAAACATCTGATGTTGTTTTTCACTGTGGTTTGAATGACACATGTTATGTCCATAGGCTATATCAAAACATCACGGTAAATCTCGGCTTGATATCATTAGAATCTGTGTGGATCAAAATCACTTTCTATTTATACATAAAATCATCCACCAAAAAATAGAGTTTCACAAGATTCTATATGTAGAAATACATACAAGACTCAAGAATCTAATGTATACAGACATAGATCATAAACAAATATTGTGTCAAATAATTTCCCTCAAGTCATATCTTCATCAAACAAAAACAAGTTTTGTTAGTCAGATCAAGAATAACAAGTATTTTATAATTTAGGATATGATTGCAGAGGGTGTTGTACAATACAATGCAGGATTACGTAAATCATGTCTATGCCATATTCAGTTTGGAGCAAAACAGAAAGGGTGGAGTGTCTTCTTTAATTCCAACACTAATAAAATCCACTTTTATGTGGCATATACATTAAAACTAATACATACCACATGATCAGCGTCAATGCTTTTCTACAAGAACCAGGACAAAGATTGCAATGAAAGTATTAACATTATATTTTCTTCTGGCTCCAAACAGCATTAGCAGCTAGTATGCAAATAATTACCATTAACGAAAGTGATGGGACGAAATATCACTTTCAAGGTGATCTGGATGTAGTTTATTTTTTGGAAAGATAGCATTTACATTCATATCGCCAAGGAAGTGATAGTGTGTCTCGTTGCCTGAATCCAAAAGGTGATTAGTATGCTTTCTATTCCACATCTGTAACTATTTAACTACAGAAAAAAAAGATGTACTTATCTCATAAGAAAAAAACATTTTGGCCCCAACTTAGCAAAAAAAATTTAAGGCACAAGTGTAAAGTTTAAAATGTCTACCCATTCCTCAGTGCACTCCAAGGACATTTGAAGCATGTGCGTGCACATTACAATATGGTGCTCATGAAAAAGTATTATAGGGTACAATGTACTTTTATTTCGAAGGTACTCAATAATATTGATATTATTGTAACTCTAAGGATCATTTAAGAGATCAGCGAAACATCTTCATTTGAGTGCAACAAACTTATTCTTCTTAGTGATTGATGGGCAAAACTATGATTTATCATGTTAACAACTCTTGACCGATCCTATAGCCTGATTTTTGGTATGTGGAATACAATTAGATATCATTACATATCATGGCATTGATAATCAATCTGACACGTGTGCAATTAGGCACGATACATGAATGTACTTAATCTACAGTTTTCAGACTAACATCAAACTGCTCAGTCTAGAGTCAGCAAGACTGTTTAACCCCCTTTGATCCTAACAACCTTATCAGTACCATGTTAAACCTATGGGAATGGATTATAAGCAATCCATTTCATTGCAAACAACCTTATTTTTGGAACAAATTCATGCATGACTGAATACAAGTCAAAATGTATAAATCAGACATTATTCACTTTGACAACAGAAACGTTGGGAAAAAAAGAAATAACTAGAGCACCCGGCGGGGGACCCTTCGAGCACATGTATCCCCCGAACCCATCTCTTCACCCCCCATTTGGATAAATTAGAAGTATGACATGGCATCCTATAAAAGTCAGAACAATAAGGGTGCTGTCACTGAAAACAATAGTTACACAGAATGACACCCCACCCCAATAAACGTCCAAAGCAAGTTTGAATAAAATCGGACAAGAAATGTGGCCGATAGATCACATACAAGTAATGTGACATGGCACCCAAGTCGGAACACTGAGGGCACCGTCACCAAACACCAATGTGGCCTACATGTAGAATGATGCACCCATACACCTATACAGCAAGTTTGAATAAAATCCTTTGAGTAACAATAAAGTGATTGAAAAAAATAAGCATTTTTGCAAATTTAGACCTATCAGGTTGACCTTCGACCCTGTAAAAGGTGGAACATTGGGGGCAGCATTACCAAAAGTTACAGGTGTCTAGATTTGACAATGATACATTTACACACCATTTGAAAATAAAATCCGTCTAGAAATGCGGCCAGTATCTTGCACACAAGCAGACCCTGGAAAATGTACCTTTTTGTGTACAAAGACAGACCAAGCGAGGTCGCCACCACCAAAAACAATAGGCGTCTTTGCTTTACCATAATGCACCTTAATACCAAATTTGAAGATGATCTGAGAAGAAATGCAGCCAGTAGAGCGCTCACAAGAAAATCTCTGCGGCGGATGCGGCAGTGTGACGAGGCCAAATCCATAGTATCCCCAGAACTTTGTTCTAGGGATACAATAATAAACTAGATCAATGTATATTCACAGAAATTCATTACTATCAAGTAATCAAAACACAAAGTTATTTTTTTTATAAATGTGTCATTACATATACCCCTCGAGGACAATAGGCTTATGCAGAAGTTGTACATCACTCAGAAATGACCGGCTTCAAAAAGGCCCAGAAAATATAACCTTTTCACCGAGCTAATTCCTACAAATTTGTCTCTCCCATGAAAATAATTTTTGACTAGGGGAAGAAAATCATCTGGGCTTCTTAACAAGTCCATTGTCCCCAAGAGGTCAATAAAATTAAACATCACTTACTGAGCTGATGATTACTTCAGAGTTATCACACGAAATTCCAGTCAATCCGACATGCCACCTTCACTCCCAGTCAACAAGCAATTAACATCAAAATATTCCAAATATGTACAATTAAATGCTGTCTACCATACTCTATTACATGGCAATTGGCTGATACTAGGTGTGTGCAGTATATGTGCAAGGTAGCTGCAATGGCGGGGAAAGCAAAAATTATTCTAGCCGTTCCGTTAACTAACTTCAAATTTAATTCCTGGTACAAAGAGGAAGTCACACCCCTAGGGAAGATAAAAGTACTTGGCTGCGACTTCCATTTCATTTAATTCAATATTTTTTATGAAGAAATTTCCACAATTTACAGGACAGACCCGAGGAAAGAAATATGCAACAGACATTAGAGAGATCCGGTAACAGGTTAAGTTAAGGAAGGAAGTGGACAAATCAATACTCAGAAATATGGTGTAAATAGCGTGATTGATAATTCTGATTAGCCTTAGTGCCTGTCTATCATTGGTACAAGTGCTGTTCAGTGGTAAAACTGGACTTAAAGGGAAAGACCAAGCTTAGAAATGCACCAACTAAAAATAATTTTTAAACTACTAATTTAAAAAATATGTGGTAATATATTAGAGTTTAAAGGCACAGCATCTCTTTTGCATGCCTAAAAATTAACATTGTGTAAATACAATTATGGCATTTTGAAAAAATGCCATCTGGGAGCCTTTAGCAAAATATAAGAGTTAGAAACTCAGTTTTAGTGGAATTATTGTGACCATTAGACTATGATTTCAATTTTTTCTCGCGAGAAAAAAATTCTTACCATAGAATGTACACTAAACAGCTATTGTTTTTCTTTCGCATTTTTCAAATTCTAGGTAATTACTGACCCCCAGATTTCACAGACATGCCCTTCATCAATAGCCTAAGGGCATGGGTTATCTTTTCCTGGTCTGCGGGGATGTTTGCAAATGAGATCCACTGCCTTTAAGGGAAGGATGATGCTAATAGTAACACAGCAGCAACCATTACTTGAAAACTACCTGCAATACATGGCAATTTTGAAGTAAAGGGGAAATATCAAGCTAGGTATCATAGCAGAAAAATATTTACACAGAAACTACTGATATGTGGCAGTATTTCAGTTAAAGGGAAGGATCAAGCTTAGAAATGCAGCAGAAGACATTTATTTGCAAATTGCTAAAAAAAACTATGTGGTAAGTTTGGATTTAAAGGGTGGATCAAGCTTGGCACTTGCCAGCCAAAAGTTTGCCTGGCAACTGCTTGAATATGTGGCAATTTATTTGTGGGCACTTGCCACATAAACGTTTCTGTCTTCTGAACTTGTTTTTGCTGCATAGGAAAGTCAGTCAGAAAGAAAGACAAGTACTGAACAAAAATGACAGTGATGTTACTTATGAGGCAATAACTTGTTGCGCTTCATATAAAGCAAGGTACGAGCCAAAACAACGGAAAGCTTCCTGTTTTTGACCTCTTGCCCATGAATGACAACAAACAGCCCTAAAGGATCCCCTACTTTATTGTTTATTTCCTTCTTCATCATATCAATATGCCTTGGGGATAGAAACTGACTTCCCCCACAGGTTTGTAAACAGATTTATTTCTATATACATGTACATGTACATGTACATGCAAATACAGAATGATGTATCAAACTCAGTCAAATTATGATTGCTGGTATGGTATATGGTGAGGAATAGGTACACAAAGACTGGTGATTCCATACTAAAAATGTTTCCTCTTTACATTCGGTGACCTGTCACCATAAAACAAGTTTTTGGTAGTTTTGCGTAATAGTCAAGTTGGATTGAAAAAGCTGATTCTGGGATTTTGATATTTTGTATAACATTCATCTTTCATCTGTACAAACTTGAGGGTCACCAGTGATTCAGAAGTATGATATTTCTTTAAATTACCAAACCATGTTTATGCAGGAACTTGAAAATCTTGCCGAGTTTGATCTTCACATCATGAGAATGACGAGTTTAAATCTGCCTCAAGGTAGATTATTATCATACCTTTAAAAGCTAAAAATTGGGCATTGGAACAGTTCGTTTTTATACAATAAGGCTGAAACAGAAAGCAGCCCAAAAGAACGGTGTAATTTCATCCACTGTTTACCAACCAACCATAGTTCCCGTCACATTCTAACTTGATCACTTTCAGCAAGTGTGAAAACGTGTTTCCTGTTCCTCCTTGTGACTACAGTGACATAAATAAAAAAAAATCTCCCCTTCTCAGGTTGCCCTTTAAAGTTTTGGACCTTTGTCAAGTATATGTCACAAGACATTTGAGGCGTGCAAAAGTGTTAAAGGGACACGTTTGATGCAATGAACATTGAGTAGTTTCAACTTTCAGGTTTCAAGACATAAGAGTGCAATGGCATAGAGGCATCAGATGTAGGGGGGAGGGAAGATTTTGGGAAGCTTGTTAGGATCAGTGACGAAATGACAAATGACAGTTACAAAATACTGCTTTAGCACAAAGCCCTCACCTTTTCCACCTCACCCCTCCACTTCCCCACCCGCAAAACACACTTCTGTCATCTCACCTGCCAATCCACCATTCCATACTGCTTCCTTGCTTCTCCTCACCTTCTCCACCCCCTCCCTCCACTTCATCCCACCCTCCTCTTCCCCCACCCCAAACACACTTCTGTCATCTTACCTGCCAATCCACCATCCCATACTGCTTCCTCACTTCTCCTCACCTTCTCCACCCCTTCCCTCCACTTTCACCCCATCCCTCCACTTCACCCCAACCCTGCAATTCACCCCACCCTTCCACTTCCCCCACCCCAAAACACACTTCTGTCATCTCTCCTGCCAATCCACCATTCCATACTGCTTCCTCACTTCTCCTCACCTTCTCCACCCCACCCCTCCACTTCATCCCACCCTTCCACTTCACCCCACCCCTCCACTCTACCCCACCCCTCCACTCTACCCTACCCCTCCACTTCCCCACCCCCAACACCAGCTTCTGTCATCTTACCTGCCAAATCCACGCATCCCATACTGCTTCCTCACTTCTCCTCACCTTCTCAACCCCACCCCCCCCATTTCACCCCATCCTCCACTTCACCCACCCTCACTTCACCCCACCCATCCACTTCACCCCACCCTCCTCTTCCCCCACCGCAAAACACAATTCTGTCATCTCACCTGCCAATCCACCATTCCATACTGCTTCCTTGCTTCTCTCACCTTCTCCCACCCTCCCTCCACTTCACCCATTCTCCACTTCACCCCAACCCTGCAATTCACCCACCCTTCCACTTCCCCCACCCCCAAACACATTCTGTCATCTCTCTCCTGCCAATCCACCATTCCATACTGCTTCCTCACTTCTCCTCACCTCTCACCCCACCCCTCCACTTCATCCCACCCTTCCACTTCACCCCACCCCTCCACTCTACCCACCCTCCACTCTACCCTACCCCTCCACTTCCCCACCCCAACACACTTCTGTCCATCTTACCTGCCAATCCACCATCCCATACTGCTTCATGGTCAGCTTGCACTGCTCCAGCTCCGACATGGTGGTGCTTCGACCTTAATCGTTGCCATGGCAACTAATCCAGGTACCTGGAATGCAAAGGGAATCACAACATGATGGGGTAATTGTTTGCAATTTCTACACAAATGATATGTTCATTTTCAGCTGAATAGATACACACTAACAACACAAGTTAAATTTGAGTGTGTTTTCCAAGCCTTGCCTCAATAAGGGGCATAGGTAGAATAGGGGGGGGGGGTTGGAGCTCTCCAACATATAATGCTATTTGTCTGACAGTGCAAAAATAATTTCACAGAAAGACAGGGGGAAAAAATGTGTCTGCTCCCAAATACCAGTGTTTCAACAACTCAAGTATATCAAATTTACATTCTGCTGTCCTAATAAATAATTTCTCAAGAAAAGAAAATTCACAAGAGGCCATCATTTCTTGGAAAAAAAAATATAACACAGAAAAAAAAATTATTACTTTATTTGCTTTCAATCAATTTGCTGTACTTCAATATCTATTCGAGACGAAGCAAATGTACTTGTACATGAATTCGAAATTCACATGTAGACATTACTTTTGGCAAAACTTCTTCAATTACTTTACATGTATTTTGAATTTAAATTATTTTTTTTTAATTCTTGTTTATTTATTTGATGGAGTAAATATAAAAGTGTAAATGCAGAAAAAAAAAACACTCATATGCAGAGCTGCCAATGTCTGCTGACCAAACTGGGTAAATTAGACATTGTAGGCATGCCATATGAAATTCAAGAGAAAACATTTTTTTTGTTTTTTGGCATGTTTAGAAATCTTATTTTCCTACTTTGGATGATTAAAAAAAATACTAGCTGACATCACTGCATAAAGTACATATGATATCAATGTTTTCTTTTTCATGTTTCTGTGACAACTGACCTCTCTAAAAACTCCTGGGGAGTCAGTCTGAGGGGAAAGCCCTGTCGTCTGATCCTTGAGGTCTCCATGATCCCCGTATACCTCAGCTGCGCCACCACGTACTCCGGCGTGAACTTGTCGGGGAGCTTCATTGTGTTAGGCTTGATGCAGCGCACGAAGTGAGGTGACGAACGCCTCATCTTTATCATCAGCTCGGCAAGAGAATTCTGGAAGAGAGACAGATACATGTAAGTATTATTGTTATTTTTTTTTAATTGGTATATAGAATACACTGACAAGCAACAAAGGCTGAAAGCATCAGTTTATAATGAAAATGTATATTACATATTAGGCAAGCTTAATATTTATGTATTTATGTACGAACAAAAAAAATTAGTTTTACATATAGTAGATACGACAAAACACACAAAAACACACATCAGTACATATTTATAATGAAAGTAAACAAAAACAAAGCAGGTCAAAATAAAGTGAAAATGAAATTCATTGAAATATATGTTTGGTAATTGATAGTGATAATTTCATATAAAATAATATTTGACAAAAAAAATACATATTTCAAATTATAGCATGTTTCTGTGAATTTTTTTTTTTTGTTTTTTGTGTGTTTTTTTTGTTTGTTTTTTTGTTTTATTGCTTCGTCATCATGTAAAAGTAACTTAGCAAATTACATGTTGTGGTTTCTTCAGTAAAGAAATGGCTTAAGATTATAGAAATTGAATTTGATCTGCCAGAATGTGCTTTAGTCAGGCAATTTATCGACACTGACAATGCTATTTCTAATATCAATCACTGGGTTCAGCATTAAAAACCTACGTAATTAACAGCGAGGAGGGATAAGCCCAAGGGGGCAAGATTAAAATTCAGGGTTTTCGGACCCAGGTAGCGGTTTTGCAATACCCGAGTTGGGGAAGCGGGGACCTTTCGTAATGAAATTCTACGCAAATCAAATTCAAGTTAGGTAAATTAACCAATGGGGATAAAGTAACATATTAATGGGACAAAGCAACACGACAAATCCAAGGAGATGGGTGACCAATAATAACCGGGTGTGGTGACTTACTGGCTAGAACAAAGTCAATCCAACCAAACTCAAACACACTGAAAAGAAACCAAGTTGGGGCAAATGAGTAATTACATGACAATAGAAAAACACAGATTGACTGTAATTTCCTTGTTTCATAATCAATTACCACATGCAAATGGTAAGAAACTTAAAAGGGGGATGGGGAGACAAAATTCAAAGAAGTTTGTGGGAATATTAATCTTGCTCAGTCAAAAATCCAAATTGCTGTTAATGCTTACTTGACTTAAAACCCTGATGAAGTTTGTTTGTTGTTTGTCATATGTGTATATATTGTACAGAATGTGTATTTATATCACTTATTTTATATGCACTTAAATCATTTCTCTTAGATCAATCGATCAAAATTTCCTTATTTCTTCTTTAACACTCGGACAATAAATTGAATATGTTTTTAACATTTGGACATTAAAACAAAATTGTTGTTTTGTTTTTTTGATCCAGTCACAAGTAATTATACTTATCTCAGTGCTTAACTAATTAATATCAATATTTACCTTGAAATGAAACAGTACTGTAGCTGGTCCCTTGCGCTCAGTGCCGACGACGGGTCGTTCAACTTTACCTCGCTTCTACAGACAAAGAGTACAGAACGTGCATTAATTTAGAGTTTTCAAGTCCACAAACTTCAAAACAGTAGTTAACTTAACTTGGAAATCATGACATAAATGTTCAATGTAAGTAGAGCCTTTTGGTGCTAATTTCCAACATTAACAGAATTAACTTGGTAATGACGAGATAAGAATTCAATGAATGTACGGCCTTTAGATGGTTATTTCAGGCATTAACACTTCTCTGATGAGACAGAAGTGTTAATAAATGACAAATCTTGTCTTATAGATGAGCTAAGTTGTTCTTAATGAGGCTAATTTAGATAGACATGTTTCAGCTTTTGCTGAAAGGTTGCAAACTTAAGCAATTATCAATTTTACTCTATACTGTCAACTTGGAGGCTTGAGAACTGTCTAGAATACCGAAATCAAACAAGTTGAAAGCAACAAACGCATTTACATTATGCTTATTGATTCTTAAACAATTTGTTGAATTTAGTCAATAACAGGAAAATACTGAATATCAAAACTGGCATCAAATTAGAAACTGAACATTTAAATCAACAACTTGATTGTTCCTGTACACATTCTTATTACAATTTATTGGCAAGGGCATATAACGAAATTATATGCACACATCCCACGGTTCTTCTTTGTGAAAGGGAAAACATCACGTTACCAGGATTGTG
>JZLH01S0299168.1:468-10963 GCA_001188425.1 Eucidaris tribuloides | reverse complement strand
ACCCCCCCCCGGCTATGCAATTTCAAAAAAGCCCGGGCTGATTAGGGTTAAGGCACTATAATTTTAACACACTGATTGCTGACATATAAAAACCTTGCGCTACAGATGAAATCATTACTTTGTATCAAAATGTGATGTAGACATAACTTTGGTATCATCATGAACCTGAGAATTTAGGCTTTTTATCAATATAGATATCTCATTTTTTTTTCTCAAAATTTGTGGCAATTCCCCCCATCATGTGTATATTTGAGATACATATACATAAAAGAAATCTAATCAGTTAGTCCTCTTGGTACATCTGCAATGAAAGCTCTACAGATTTACATCTCCTATTATTATGATAGCTGACAGGGTTGATATAATATTTGGTAGACCATGCATTTTCCAGGGTTACCGTTGAAATCCGGTGTTTAATACATTATGTAGCGCCCTCTTGTGTCAATTAACAGTACAGTTGTATGGTAATGGTGCAGGAGTTGCACCGGTGCACCACATATGGACATAAACTGACCAAAAGTCAAGTGAGTCGAAGAGCTTTATTGTATGAAAGTTTTAAATGTTTAAGGCCTTAACTGTTGCAAAAGACCACTCAACAAAACATTTTGCACAAGAAGAGTTTTTCAACATTGGAAAACACAGGACCCTCCAAAAATAACTTTTGGACAGCTTGGTAACCCAGGTCACAGCACTGATGAAAAAGAAGAATTAACAAAATGGTACAATTCTATTTGGTACCACAGGGTACCATTTATCTCATCACTTGCACAGTCTGGTCTCAACCCTCAACACTATACTAGCCCTAACAGACACTTACTTTTCATTGTGAATAGGACAGACTTGGCAAGTGTGTCACGATTCTTCTCTAGAACTCCTGCCACATTGTAGCACACCTGTAATGAAACAATTATGAGAGAGATTAACAGTGATTTATCATGCGAAAACTTTACATAATAATTCATGTTTCATTCATTCTTCTGATTTCAGTTCTAATCCTAATAAATATTTAGACCAAATGGTACGTTTGATTTAGAATAACAAGAACTTACATATTGAATTGAACTAATTTTTATTATCCTCACACAAGCAATCTAGTGAGGGCACACATTATAATTGTATAAAGGGCAAATTATAATTGATTCAGGTATAGCAGATTATTAATCAATTTATTCTGTTGTCACCCCAGACATCAGAAAACAACATCAAACCTACTAGAAACTGTTTATAGTGACAAATTGTGATGTTTAAATTATCAGAGAACATGTAGTGGCATGTACATTACCTATAGGAAATGTCATTCATTCTTTTGATTTCAGTTCTAATCCTAATAAATATTTAGACCAAATGGTACGTTTGATTTAGAATAACAAGAACTTACATATTGAATTGAACTAATTTTTATTATCCTCACACAAGCAATCTAGTGAGGGCACACATTATAATTGTATAAAGGGCAAATTATAATTGATTCAGGTATAGCAGATTATTAATCAATTTATTCTGTTGTCACCCCAGACATCAGAAAACAACATCAAACCTACTAGAAACTGTTTATAGTGACAAATTGTGATGTTTAAATTATCAGAGAACATGTAGTGGCATGTACATTACCTATAGGAAATGTCGGGGTACCCCCCCCCCCCAACATTTGAAATTCTGAGTGATTTCTCAAATTTTCAGGGCATTGATAAATTGTATAGTGTATCTAAAAAAAAACATAAATGCAAAGAATTTCATTTCTATACCGGGGCTTTAGGATTTAGCATCACATTATGGCCTCGGATGAAAAGGTGATCCCAAAATTGGTTCTTGATTACAACACTGTTATTCAAACAACAAAAGAAACCTACCATGCCTGCATAGTGAAGAATACAAAACGTCATGCCCATATCTTTGGGAGCAAAATAAACGTTCTTGGCCCTTGTTCCGGGCCCGTTGTGTAGCTTGGTAGCCAAACTCTGATTGGTTCCCCTCGGGAAATGACTCTCCTCGTCCATCAAAGCGATGATACCAAGATGTTTCTGAAGAGGAAAAAAAGGAATTCAAAAAAAATTGTCACAATATTTTGCTTTTATTGATTTAAAGACTGTGTTTTTGATTTACACACCAAACCGTTTTTGCTCAGATTGAATCCAGCTTAAGATAGGTAGATAAAAATGCAGTGTTCAAAATTTGGGTTTCATACGTTGCTAAGTTTCTGAAATATAAGCGATAAAGCATTTTAAATTGGGTTTTTGGTCAAGTTGTATTTTGCAGCCGTAATCTAGGTTTCAGATGCTGGATGTAGCTTTCACGTACTAGCTTTGAATTGGGTTGAGTTCAACCATAGCAAAGATTGCTTGACAATCGTCCAATGGAACTGGAGTAAGTTTTAGATCTTGCAAGCTTTGATTAGCAGGTATTTAGTTTTCACTATATGATGCACTATGCGCTACCCTGGGGTACTGTTGTACCCCAGTGTACTGCGTTGTGTAGCACTCCCTTGTGCCCATAAAAAGTACTGTCTTCAGTAATGGCGTTGAGGCTTCTTCAGTGCATAGCAGAAAGACATGAAGGGACAACAAGTGGGGTGAAATTGAGGCTGATGTTGGTATTTGAATGCTCTTTAGTTCTATACAATATCATGAAAGAATACATTTGCGCATGAAAAGTTTTTCAACATTGAAAAGCACACCCCAAACACAACTTTTACACAGTTTTGTAACCCAGGGCACAGTGTTAAAAGAATAAATAAATAATTCAACAAAATGGCAGATTCTATTTGGTACCCCCAGGGTACCATTTATGTCATCATATTCCGCATGTAGCGGCACTGATGTCATTATTACCTCAAGGAATGCGTCCAGGACGGGTTGGTTGCTGGTGTAATCGACTTTGGTGAGTTGAATTCCTTCCTTCTCGCAGTCCTCCTGCTCCTGCTTGAAGATGTGATCGTTGAAGTAGTTCTGAAGCTGCTCATTGGCTAGATTGATGCATAGCTAATGATGTGGGAGGAGTCGACAGAAAATAACATTTACATTTAATTGCATACATTAGATAAATTACTTGATAGCTAATCTGTTCAACTGGACTTCTGTTGACTTTGGAGAGAGAGATGGTTTTTGCAATTTGTCTGGGTTACTTCTTCAGCTCCATCTGGTGAAAATCCACCATCACCCAGAAAGAAGTGAGCAAGCAACTAGTACAAGCTCTAAAACCATTTTCCTCCAAAGTCAAAATAAGTCCAGATGATCAGATTTACAGTACCCCCAAATATTACATCTACATTACCTGGACTAATCTCTAGTGTTGCACGACTAAGTCGCGAAAAGTCAAAGTCCCGACTGCCTGCACGGAGTCGCGACTCCGACTATCGGAACGCAATAGTCGACTTTTTATCACGTTAATTTGAATTAAAAACTGAGTCAAAAGACGTAAAAATTGAACAGAAAAAACCAATCTACTATTTTGTGGCAGAAATGAATCCCCTCTCTCTCTCTTCGATCGCAAATCAAACAGAACTGCCAAAATGTACTTGGATCAGCCTATAATCGTGCAATGCTATCATACATATGTTGCCGTATACGTTGCACTCACTGCGACTCCGACTGCGACACCCATGCACCCCACACCACCAATCTTGAACACCGATAGTCGACTAATAGTCGCAGTCGCGACTATTGGTGGGCGACTAGTCGACTCTCTAAAATGCTGAAGTCGTGCAACACTACTAATCTCCATCAATTTACACGTGAAATAAACAAAATGCACCAGCTGATAACATTTTTGATAAGTAAAAGTGAAACATTTTAACACTGAATTGCACACACTGGACAAAAACATGTCGTCTAGTTACCTTGACGGAATACATTTTGTCAAGCAAATGCACAGTGTGCTAAACCCTATTTTAACTGGGCTATTTCAGACCAGGTTTTTACTGGGGGGGGGTCGACCCCCCCCCCCCTTCAGATCTCGGCCGCCGATCGCGCGATTGCCGCGAAAATTTGCACGCGCATAGAGCCGGATGTAAACTACAAGACTGTATAGTAAAATTTTCAAAACATTTTTTTTTCTATTTTCTAAATAATTAATTAATATGCAAATATAAGTGCATAAAATTATGGTTTCGCCTATAATTCACTTAAAATAGCTAGTAGAATGTTAATTTTTGGTGAAAATATTCATTTTGATATTTCTCACAATTATCTACAAAAAAATTTGCCGAATTGGAATTATTTTCTTATGTATTTTATTGTTTTGTGAAATTCTTATGTATTTCTTTGTTTTTTCGACCTTTTGTTTTTCATTGTTTTTTCGATGAAATTTGTTGGAGACATTTTTGCAATCATAAACAGCATAAAATTAATTCATTTCAACCAGTGAAAGCAAAAATAACCATACATTTATGATTTTGGGATGAAAACACAATTTGCATTGATTTTGTACACGAAATCATGTTTTTGAGCAATTTTGGGGTTGACATGCATGTATAAAAAGTCGCGCAGCGTCGTAACGGTCCGTTTTTCGTGAAAACGGTCTCAAAAGATGCGCAAGACTCGAAAGTAAAAAGTCAGAGAGCGATGCGGTAAAAAAAAGTTTGCGGCATAGTCGCGAAATTCGTCGAGGGGGGTCAAATTGACCCCCCCCCAGTTAATATAGGGTTAAAGCATAATAAACAGCAATGTAGATTTGAATGTCTAATAAACTTTATCTAGAGTGGACAAAATGATTTTCAGCACTGTTATGGGTGCATTATACTAATCAGACTTTGAGACTAAAAAGTGAACCATTTCAATGAAAACAAAAAATTTGCTTCCCATTTCCCTCCATACATATACTCTGTAAATATTTTATACCCATGAAAGAAGATCTTACAAAGCTGTATAGTTTTACATAAATTTTACGTAGATTTCATATCCACATGATGTAAGGATTTCATGATTATATACACAGTATGAATGCTATCAAGAGCATACAATACAGGTTAAATTTTCATTCATTTCTCATGTCTACATACCTGTTCAAAGCCATTCTTGGCAAAGTTCTCGAAGCCGAAGATGTCCAGAACGCCAATGTCGAGGGCGTTCTCCGCTTCGGCGTCGAGAGGCTGTAGGAGCTGATTGGTGTTGTTAACAACCCAACTGAAGAGACGGCTGTACAGGGCCTTGGTGAGGGCGTCCCGGCAGGCAGACGCCTGGACGGGGGTGCGGAACTTGGTGATGGATTCACCTGAAAGATTGAAGGAGAACGTGATGGAAAACCTCTCAATAGATGTATTTGACTGAATTGAAAAATGCCACTTTGCATGAAGCCATGTGAGAGGTGCCTTGCAAGCAATGAGAAAAAAAAGTTTGGGAAGTGACCATGTTTCAAATATTTGATTGCCATTTTTCGGAACTGTCAGATACTTTTGAGACCTGAATGGTCAACGGGAATCATAGCCAACTTTCAATATATAAGTAGTGAACTGTGCGGAGTATCAGAACCTCACAGCAAACACTACAAACCTGTCCATAACCACTATAAATCAGATTAATCTGAAATTAATAAGTCACTCGTTACATGAAATTCTTCTATTCAGGTAAGTTTCATTGTCTGAGGACTCATAACCTTCAAGTTACAATCAGTTATTTTACTGCATGGATCAAGCATGGCAAATTTTTCAAGCCCGTACCAAAAAAAAATTGTCAATTTAACCCGATGAAGACAGTTTGATTCTGCACGCATTTCCCATAGACTTCAGGACAAGATATCTTGTGTCTAATCTTCAACTGGTTAAATAAAAAAAAATTCGTAGTTCTGAATCACTTCTGGCCCTCAAATTTGAGCTGAAGATAGATGACCGTATGGCCTTTTAGAAAATTGCAGAATATGAAAATCGACTTTCCAAACCCAACTCGAGCATTTGCGTGTAAACTACTTACTGTTCATTTTGTAAGCAATAGGTCTCATTTGTGCTCAATGTAGACTAAGTTCTTACCCCTTGTGTACGTGGTCTCTGACAGGATAGCCCCCACAATCTCATCCCCAGGAATCTGTAGCAGCTCCCCAGCCTTGTCGGCCACCTCGGGGTTGGTCAGGAGGGCCGACTCGGAGTTCTCCTGGCAGGTGAAGTGGAGGTCGCCGAGGAGCAAGATAGCGGCAAGGACGCTGAACAGACTCTCCTCATCCTGGGGGGTGGGGCAAAGAGACAGGATCAACAATGAACTTAAAGATAAGATTGCATACTTGCAGAACAACATGATTTTAATATCAACTAATTTCAAAACTTCTGCGAACCACTAGTATTCTAAAAATGTCACTAGAGTACAAGAGAGAGTAGCTGAAAACAACAGAACACTTTACAAAATACAATTCATCAAGCTGACAACGTGCTAACATAGAAATCAATATGAGGCACGTTCATTGTTAACATTGCCACACAAGGGAATGGTGATGGAATCTTTCACCGGTTTAAAGTGCCAATACTACAACTATTTACATGGCAATTTTCATGGTAGTTTTATTTTCGCGAATTTCTCAAGTCAGTTATCACAAAAATTTCCATTTTGGTTCACATCTATTCACACTAATGAAAGCACCACTAAAATTTTGAAAATCAGCACTCGCGAGTTTGAAATTTAGTTCAGACCCGCAAAAATACCTCTACATGAGAATATTGGAGTATACAGTATTACATTTAAAAGAGAGAAAGAGAGATGAATGACTGTATTACCAAAGAATAAACAAGATAAAATACATATAACAGAGCTGAGTTGTTTCACATTTGGTGAAAGGACTCTACAGGAATAGCAAGTTCTGCTAGTGAGATGTAGAACCTTTGTTCAACCATGTACAATATAAACACACTTCAAATATTATAATAGCATGATATAGCATGAAATAAACAATACAACTAGAAATATCTTACACAACATGAATGAAAAATTGAACTATTCCCATTGGGTTCGATTCCTATCAGACGCAAAGATTAATTTAATACTGGTTGACCAAATACCAAATTCATTATTCAAATATGTATCCCACTAAATTTATTGATCATCTAAATTTTGTTTGTGTCTTATTTACCTCATTTGAGAATCCAATCAGTCTGAGACAGTCTCTAACTGCTCGGAATTTAGCTCGTTGATTGGTGCCTCGAGCCGAGACATCGCCCTTTCGCAAGTACCTGATAGTTCACAAAATTAGACAAATACAATTAGTTTAGACAACAACAAAATACATTGCACTTGATGAGATATATGAATGGATGACTAAATGAATGAATGAATAAATGCATGAATGAATGGATGAATGAATAAATGAATGAAAGAATAAATGAATAAATGAAGAAATGATGAATGAATGAATGCATGAATAAATGGATGGATGAATAAATCAAAAACAGAATTGATAAATGAACAAATGAATGAAAGATTGAATGGGCAGACAGATGGATGAATGAATGAAGATATGCATGGATGGATTAATGAATGAATGAATGGATGGTTGAATGAATGAATGAATGAATGAATGGATAAATGAAGGAATGAATAAATAAATGAATGAGTGAATAAAAGAATGAAAGAATGAATGGGTGAATAAATGAATGAATGGACGAATGAACAAATGAACAAGCAAACAAACAAACGAAGGAATGAATGAATGAATGAAAGAATTTATCTTAAGCCGTACTGTACCTGTGATCCTTGGGAGATTGAAGACCATAGAAATCCTTCTCCTCGGGACTGAGACCGTCAAACAGCAGATAAAAGATATGAAAGTTTCTCTCTCCTTCCCCTTGCATGACGACTCTCGACTTCTCAAGCAGATATTCTGACAGTCGTGCTACAAGAAAATGAACAAATCATTTGTTCATTAAAGGTAAATGACATGATTTGGGGTAGTCCTCAACTTGGGCTGAAACTACTCTAGAATCAAGGAAACTATGCAAGGATTCTCCTGTGAAAATCTTGTAGTCAAACGTTGACTCATTCTAAAATAAACAATGTCAACATCACTCGTAGCACGGAAACCTGTTGTGTAGCTCTCTATGGGGCTTATTTTTATCATACCCGGAAAAAAATAAGATACTCCTATGTTCATGCTTGATTCTCCTTAAGTAAACAAATTACACACAAATCCTCCCAGGTGGGAGATCCACTCCTGCTAGTGTACAGTTGGTATATATTTCAACTCATTTGGTTCTTGAGTCATTTTCAAGTGTTCCCAATCATGTCACTTTTAAACCTTTAACTGCGATTTCATACGTAATTGTACTCTGTACAACAGCATAAAACTATTTAATGATTTTACAGACACTATGTAACATTTTGGAAGCCCCATTTGAACAATTGTCAACCTATGCTATCTCACATTATCTAACAGTGTTTGGACAAATAAACACCCTAAAACACAAAAGTTCAGACAGTTATGCTGTCACTTGTAAAATATGTGCACATAAAAATTGGCAAAAGAATTATTCTCGGCCAATCCAAATTCTGGGATACGGCAGTGTATGGGGGAAAACAGAAATGGTCTCTTAATGATTTTTACTTTTTTAAAGCACTTAATGATCATTTTGAACTGTAATTTTTCACGGCTTAATTTTTAGACCTTATCAAAGACCTAGTAGCATGGGGAATCATGTAGCTCACATTTTCTTAATGGGAATATGGAAAAATGGAAATATCTATTCGTTAAGACCAAAGTACGTCAAACCCAGTAAAACAGGGTTGGGATGTAGGTTGGGTGGGGTGGTAAGTATTTTGTACCCAGTTCGGGGGAGGGGGGAGGCAGATAACACCAGAGAGAAGTGGAAATTAAATTTTAGTGATGTATGTATGAATGTTTCATATCTTGTTGTATTTTGTTGGTGAATTTGAAATTATAATTATGTAAACTGACTTTTTGGTTTATTGTGAGTTTTAAATAAATAAATAAATAAATAAATAAATAAATAAATAAATAAATAAATAAATAAATAAATAAAAAACAATATAAAACAATACAATACATGACATAGTTATCAATATTTTCAAGGTAAAAATTGTATTCTTCCAACAAAATATGGCCAACACTGTGTGTAAAATACACCATCTCATAATCACTACTTTTTTAGGAACTTGCTAAAGAAAATTATGCAAAGACACAAATTACAAAAGACACTAGCCCAAGTTATTTGGAATGAAAATTGAAGTATACCTGCGTCTAGTCCCAGATATGTTAAAAACATGTATGATGTGTACATGTATGTAAAATAATTCACCTAAAGACCTCTTAAATGTAACCTAGCTAGTCTCACCACTAGCAAACTTACATGGCATCTCAAAACAGCACTCAGTCTATTATTCATAGCATGCTTAATAGTGGAGACGGTAGGGATATTTTTTGTTCAGGATTTTTCTAAAAGCACCAAATTTGGTTATACATGTCACCATACCATACTATTGCGATTTTTGACGGGCGCCAAGAAGGGCGCCTCTGGGGCGCCATTTTCGTTAAAAATCCAATATGGCCACATATAGAGCTAATTTTAGCTCTATTTCAATTCTGAAAGGTCAACAGGGGTTTTCAAGGCATCGAGAATCTGATTCTGATGTTATTTTATCGATTGTATATCAAAATTTTGCCCTAGGGTTATTATATAGGGTCACATATTAATAATCCCCCTTTTCATGGGGGGGTGGCATAAATGGCACGTGCATGGGGTGGTAGAAAAGGCGATAATCATAATGTGCCTTGCCCCATAACGTTTTGACCTCATTTGACTTTGATCTATTTACGTGACCTTTGACCCAAATTAACTTTGCGTTCCCTATAGGCATCTACCATCTAGGTTTTATGGTTACCACATGACTAATGGTTGCAAAGTACCAACTCCAATAAAAACTTCAGAACATGGAGATAGCCATAGCTTGCCCCTATAATGTTACGTTTGACGCTCATTTGACCATTCATCTGCTTATTTGACTTTTGACCCCAATATAACTTGGAGGTCCATGTAGTGCATCTACTCTCCATCCAAGTTTATGGTATACCACATTAATGCAGATTTCAAAGCATGACCAACTCCGTTAGAAACTGGGCAGGTGGTAAACTTTAAAATTTGACCTCATTTGACCTTTAGCTACATAATTATATGACCTTTGAACCAAAATAATAACGAGTTCCGTGTATAATATCTGCCAACCAAGTTTATTACAAACGGGCAAATAATCGCAAAGTTATTCAGGTTTCATTGGCAGTGATGGACGGAGGACAGACTGCAGCAAAAGACCAGATTTTGGAATAAAATCACACAAAGTGTCTTCTTTTTTTCCTTTTCTTATTGTTCATCTTTAAGGTGTATCTAATGAGATCCAGAGTGGTGTGGACTTCTCATCTGTGGCAATTTGCAATATTTAAAAATCAAAATTGTATTAAAAATGGCTGTTGGACATCAGAAGTGGCCCTAAATCCCTTGTTACTTATTTGTAGCAATTTGGAGGTCCATCCCCACGTTTCAGGGCTCAATGAATTCCATTGAAAATAATAA
>JZLH01S0299157.1:1727-15381 GCA_001188425.1 Eucidaris tribuloides | reverse complement strand
GTGGTGTAAGACTGAGATGTTCTGTTGCCACCCCCCCCCCCACCCCTGTGTCAAAACAGGTCATCAAAATGTGACTGCAATAGAGACAGCAACAACGTGTGTTATAAGAAAATGATGAACCATCAAAAATCCATGAAAACTCTTGTCATGATGCCAACTGGGGTTATTAGTCAGAGTTAACCAGATATTTTAGATGATCAAAGCAACTCATCAGCCTCAAAACACATGGCATATTCTGCAGGGTGGCACCATATTTATTTATCATTACTATAATTTTTTTTTTTTACTGAGCAACCATGGATTATTGCCTATGCCACCCACAACCAGGGTAACTTAATGCCCATCATCTCCCTCATATACAATTAGGCTGTGCGAATATTTTTTTCTTCAATAAAAACGGATACTGGTATTCAATGATGTAACCCTACGCACATGCTGTAAATAAGGACCAGAGGTGGAGGAAGGCATTCTGACGAACTCATTTTCTAGCTTGAATACATGATCCAACAATCCGTGCAGTCCATAAGTTAGAATAAAAAAAAAAAACTGACTTGTTTCATGCCCAATGTTTCGGTTTCCTGTAATTGGGGTTATCAAAGATCCCAAAATCTCCAAAATATATTGAAATAAAGATATCAAATTAGCAAATAGCCAGCGGAACTTTTAAAGCTACATGAAAAAATTAATTGCTTCATTTAAACCATTTCTTCCTGCTAAATTAGGGTTTCACATATATAAAATAAAGATATCAAAATTTAACAAATGTAGCAGTGGAACTCTTAAAGTACATGAACATTAATTTGTTTCATTTACAACCGTTGCTATTCCCTCTGCAATTTAGGCGTTTCACATTAGTAAAATAAAGATATCATAAATTTAACAATTACGCAGGATTTAAAGCGCTACATGATCTCTTTTGTAGACCACCCAAACATCTATAGTTACCCATACCCGTACCCGTACCCCATATTGCACTATCCATAGACTTCAGACCACACACTACAAGTCTGAGTAGAAGTACAGGTGCGTCTCAAAAAAACTTAACACTTTTGAAATGGCCCCCAAATTAAAGCTTATTTTGAATTTTTGCGAAAAGTTATATATACGCGAAAGCTGAAAGTCTCTTCTTTCATATGACAACTAGAAAGTCTGAAATTCATTCATGCCATTGAGTGAGCACTGCCCGCTTTTGTAAAGCACATAAAAATTGGGTTGCCGCAGGAATTGGCTATCCATTGTTACAACAGCAATAAGCCACTCTTTGATTATGTTGTGCATGCGGGCTAGTTGGGGATTGGGCATATGTAAATGAAAGATCTTTAGTGACTGCAAAACATGAAGACCACCCGTATTGCGGGTGAAGAGGTAGGTGGGGTACAGGTAGTGAGGGAATGGGGCTGACGGCGTGTGGTGGGATGAGGGGTTGGTGGTATGTGGATTGTGGGGCGTGGGTATGGAGATGGTGGGGATGTTGGGGTATTGCGGGTTTGGTGGTTGGGGGTGCGTGGGTTTAGGTAATTTCTCAACACATCACCACCACCTCCACCCCACCATCCCTTCACCCCACATCCACACCCACCACCTCACCCACCCCCACATTCCACCTCCCCGTACCCCCAATTGCCCCGCATACCGCACTACCCCGTACCACTACACAAAAGACTCCCCCATCCCCATGGAGGAGCTGTGACACCAATGTCTGCAGGGAGAGGGGAATAGACTTCCCCACCCCTATAGGGGTCAAATGACAGTAATGTCTGGGGTGGGGGCATATGGTAGCAGACTCCCTCAACCCCTCAAGATTCAATGACACCTATGTCTTCAGGGAGAGGGGATACTCCCCATCCCCCACCCCATAACGGTCTAGTGACAGATATGTCTCCAGAGAGCGATGAGTAGATTCCCCACCCCATAAAGATACATTGACATCAATATCTTTAGGGAGAGAGGAGTAGACTCCCCACCCCTATGGAGGTCCAGTGACACAACATACCCCTTCCCATAAAGGTCCAGTGGTGCCAATGTTTCCAGGAGAGGGGAATCGGACTCCCCAACCCCCCCCCCCACATTCATATAAACGTCCAGTGGCACAAATGTCTTTAAGGAGAGGGGGTTTAACTTACCGTATATACCCCAATCACTTTCCAGCCCCCAATTGATATTCAATGACACCTTGTCTTCAGTTTAATTACTAATTTCAAGTGAGGAAAGTCCAAATTTTAGAGATGTATAGTTGAGAAAGGAGGATGACTGAAGTACCTGATTTAAATATTTTGATTCTGTTTATGGAGGGATATCCCTTCTCACAGCTCCCCATAGAGTAGATGTTTAAATGAGACTAACATTTTGTACATTTTTACCTGATTTATGACTTCTCCTCCACTCCTTATATGACAGATTTGGCTTCATCTGAACTGATAGAGGAACTCCTAAAGACAGCTGAGCAGGAGTATAACCCCACCACCCCACCCTCCCTACAGCCCGACCCAGAGGATCTAGAGGAGGGGGATATTGAACTGGAAAGGGTGAACAGCAAAACTCTGTAAGTATTGTATAAGTTTTAGACTGTTCTCTTTTATCACAATAATACTAAGGCAGTATAGATACTTATAGACTTGGTTTGAGTCTGGACACGTAGACTAGCCGTTCAAAGTGAAACAAGCTGTGAGTGATATTCTCTGAAAAGCTAGTCTAAGAGTCCAGACTCACACCTAGTTTAAAGCCCAAGTTTAGTTTTGGGGATTTTTTGTTATTTGAAAGCTTTATGCCCCAAAGTCATAACCCTGCAATAATAGATTCTGAATGTCTTTATTTTTGTTTTTATTAATTAACTGAAAAATTTCGAGGGGACTGCCCCGAGATTTTCGATATATTTTACATTATAGCATCCAAAAGGTTAAAAAGGCTTAAGGTTGCATGTGTTATACCTCATCTGAAAGAGCAAACTCTGCGCGGGGGGGGGGGGGGGGGGACCCCGAGATTTTCAGCTATATTTTACATTATACATCCAAAGGGTTAAAAGGTATTATGGGCTATACATGTACCTCATCTGAAAGAACAGAGTCTGCTCTTTCAGATGAGGTATAACACATGTAACCTTAAAGCCTTTTTAACCCTGTGGATGCTATAATATAAAATACATGTAGAGTCAAAAATCTCGGGGTACCCCCCCCCCTGGAGATTTTTCATTAACTAATTAAAAAAAAACTAAAGACATTCATAATCTATTATTGCAGGGTTATGACTTTGGGGCATAAAGTTTTCAAATAACAAAAAATTCCCAAAACTAAACTTCGGCTTTAACCCGTTGGAGACTAAGTACGAGTTAACTCGTGTTGGTGTCTATGGAAAATGCGTGTTATAGCGAAATCAAATCGTCTCCAACGGGTTAAGTATCTATGCTGCCTTAGATTAGGGCAAAAAAGAGAACAATCTAAAACTTAAACTAGGTAAATTAAAGAGAGGCTATGATTTAGATTAGTATTGTATGATGCAATTGCTTTGTCCTGTACACTGTTGTTGACTTTGTTGCTTGCAGCTACAACAACAATGTAAAATGTTGATATAAATGAATTTGGAAAAGTATTTGAAAAGATTTTATTTCAATGTTGAAAAAAAATGGTAGTTTTTTTTTTCAGAACTAGAAATATATTGAACCTAACAACTGTTTGAAAAAGATTTGTGTCAGATACATTTAAATTTTTGGAAGAAATCTAACATCTTTGAAAGGTTATACACACATAAAATACAAAACAATTCAGATTCTGGCTAACATGGCTAGATTTTACCCCAGCAACCAATGTTTTAATGTATAAGAGGGAAAACTAGGCAGGGGGGTAACCTTAATGTGTCCTGTCACTAAATATTCATGCCTACAGGATGTGGGGGTAGGGAGGTGCGTGGAAATATTAATGAGCTCAGAAGAAAATAAAAAAAAATGATCTCGGGCAATTTAATTTACTTAACGGTAAGTCTAATACTAGTCTTTGGAAATATCATTGCCAGAGAAATTGTCACTAGACCATATGTCGTGTCATTGTTTAGGAGCCTTACTTGATTATTCACTTGAAAGTGGAATTAAAAAAGTATTTGAGTTCTGGGCATGAACACATTGCTTGTCAAATTTTGTGAATTTGTTGACAGATGGGACTTGACATGTACCATGAAGCATGAGATTAAATCTTAATTGTGAAGAAAGAATAATTTGAACTGGACAGCTACTTTAACTGTTCAGGAATAAGGGCAAAGTCTAGGCGTAGAAACAATAATTATGTCTATCATGTCTGGAGAACAAAAAAGATAATCATGAGAATAATGTATTAAAATAGAATGAAAAAGAAGATAATTAGTAAATAACATCTGCTGTCATACCAGCTAACGACAGTGCAATTGTTATACCTCATCACCATTAATGGCAGGTTAACAAACACCCCCGCGAACGTATGTTCATTATTTTGGTAATTACGCAGGAGATCAAGAGCTACGCCGTTATCAAAGTCAGATCAGTTGTTTGAGGCCGAGACGCGTCTTCAGGAGGAGGGAGATACCATCTTAAGAGATGGCAGCGAGGAGGAAAACTTCCAGGGAGTAGGACTCAAGGTCATCAAAGAGGGTGATGCGGTAAGTGATGCAAACAGATTAAAGGCCCACTGTCATGAAAAATGCCATATTTTGATAAAAATAATGAAAAGGTGCTCTAATGACACCCATAATGCAACAGAAACATCCATGGCAGTGTGGAAAAAATATGACATTTGTTTTCTTCCCACAATCTGTACACTATGGCACTGTAAGAGTCCATGTTTGTGAATATGTGCCTATATTCTAAGACTAGTTGTCATTCTCTCTATGACAGGGGGCCTTAAAGGACAGTTTTCCCCATACATTGCCTTTTAGTATTCTGGTATCAAATCATGTACAAAAAGCAACATAAACATAACATGTAAAGTGTGTCCCAGAAAAAAAAAACCAGAATTCTAAAGCAAAGGCTTATTGTGTGGAAGCAATGGGGCATAACTGAAATCCTGCTGAGCAAAGCAAACACATCTAAACATGTTTGTTACATTGGGCAATTCCCCGGTAACGGAATTACAAATCAGAGAATTTTGGCTCATATTTTTCCACTCTGTGAAGTACACTTATGACCTTATTCATTTTTGATACTGTGATAAGGTGCAGAGGTATCCCTGCTATCACCAGGCAAAAATATACTCATTCACTCTCAGCCATTCAGAAAAAAATGAAGAGTACAAAATCGGTAACGGAATTACCAGAAAATTGAGTCATATTTGCAGCACTTAGGTTGGGAACAGTTCCTCTGAAATCTACAACAGATTTACACTAGTCTGATGTCTAATTCCATTATTCATTATATTAACTTTACTGTGGCAAGATCTTTTTCAAACATTTCATTCCATCTTTTTAATGGTTAATCGTTCTTTCAGTTAAGTCGGTGGTAACGGAATTACAAATTCGGTAACGGAATTACACCTTCTGATTTTCAGTGCTGAAAATAAAATTTCCTGGCACTGCAGTTCTCAGAAATGTCTTGTAGAGATTAGAAATGTTTCCTTCTATAATATTAACCATAAAATAAGTAATATATAGTTGGAGATTTTAAGTATTACAAGTGCAAATATATCACATAATTATACATTGTAAAATTTCACAATATTTCAAAAATATCAGTGGTGACTGCCTAACTAGTGGTAAAAAATAAGTTAAAATTTATCTGTTTAATAATTAGCAACAAATAATCACTATTTTTGCCCTCTCCCCCTGAAAAAACATACATTGCACAAAAAATTATATCTAATGCAAATGGTAACGGAATTACACTAGTAGAGCTCCATGTACAATGCTACACAACAGTTCAACAAATACTAATTGGCTTGTGCTTTTTGTCAATGTCTGTACGAACAGCTATCCTAGACATTGTAGATATGACACAAAATTGTACATACAGGTATACACATGTGATATGTGCACCAAAAATGAACACAAAATGAATGGAAAAAAAACTGGTAAAATCAAGGACAAATCCGCAGAGTATGTCTAAAAGAGAAATTGCAATAGAATGCCCATCAACTTTGTTGTGTGAAATGCATAAGTGCAATGATACAATCTGAAAATACACAAAATCCAGAAACTTAGCTGGTTCATTGAAAATAGGCATAATGTCTGCTCTGAAGGTTAAAACTTACAATTCTGTAGAAAAAAAATGCTGTAAAAAACATTTAGTCGCATCACTCCTGCAAGGTCAGTTGAAGTATAGAGTTGTGAATTTATTGGAATTGACAGTTTAGAAAACAATTGCCTTGTTGGAAAGTATGCCCTACTTAAAATGTAATCAATTTCAGGCCAAACATATAATTAACAAATTTAACAATTTGACACTAATCTCCTGTTGTGTAGCTGATGAATATTATTACACTTTTTTCTGTAAAGTACTGGAGCATAACCCATTTTCATTCTAGACTTGTACTAGCCGACATGCAGTGTTGTCATTCTCAGCTTCCAAATGGACAATTGTGCATCCTGTTTCATAAATAAGCATGGCACATGCTATGCTTTGTCTTCTTGCACTGGAGAAGTCATTTTCACATTTATAATTAGGCCCAATCCACACCACCCTCACCAAGAAAAAACAAAACAAAAAAACAATTTAAAAAGACAAATGCATGATACATTTTGACTAGAAGTTGAACTGCAGATCTATTCTTTGGTATGTACAGGTGTATGTATATATTTGAGAGAATAACTCAGCTTTATGAAGGGAAGTTCTTGCAGATGAGAAAATATGAAAACTAATTAAAACAGGACCTTGTGACAAATGTGTCCTGATAAACATGTACATTGTACACTTCTGTGATGTCAGAACTCCAAAAGCCCTCCAGGCATATCAGGGTATCAGAACTCATCTTTCAGTTCCACAATGTCTACCACTGTCACTAGCTACCTCAGGGCCTAATTCCTTGAGGCTCTCTCATAAACATTCCACATATGAATGTGTCTGAAACAGATTATCTCCTCCCTCACAGTATTTAAGGATGATGGTAATTCCGTTACCATGTAATTCCGTTACCACAGTTCCAGTAAAACTGGAGGAGATATTTCAGAAAATGTTAGGTGAGGTTTTGAAGACTTGTATGCAGGCAGAGAATTTACAATTACAGAAAAAGTAATTGAAAAATTACTTCAAGGGAAAAACTTTTTCAATTTTACGGTAACGGAATTACATTGATTTGTCAGTAGATTTGAATCATTTCTCAAGAAAATACTGGTTGGAGTTTCAACAAGTTTTTTACAATATAAGATTGTTGCACCTTCAAAAGTTAAATAAGGAAATGTGCATAAGAATAGATGATACATTACATTTTTCAGAATATTATGATTAAATCAAGATAAATTTTAAGTCCTTTACCCAAAACTATCCCCCAATTCAAAAGTGTATATTAAGAAAACTATAAAAGTTATTGCAAAACGGTTTTCAGTTTCTTTAAATTCAGTAATCTGTCTATATGGAGATATTAACTTTTATGAAAATTGGCTTAACTTTGAAATTTGCTCTTTTGTGTTTCTCATACGGAATTGCCCCATTTCCAAGTACAGTTCGACCTCGGTTTTACGGCCATCGGTTAACCGGCTCTCTCCTTTATCCGGACAATGGACTTATCAGTCATTACCTGTAATTGATACACCTTTATCAGAAGTGTACACAGAACTGGCTGGTATTTGGGGAAAGTAAATAGAGAACACATGTGTGTGGTCTGTGCAATTTGCACATGGTGTGTGGGTTATAATTTATCTATAACATAGGACATGTATTAACTCCCCCCCTAGCTGTGTTTGTACATTATCTCTCTTATCCGGATGACTGCTGGTCCCAACATCGCCGGTTAATCGAGGCCGAACTGTATTTGTCAAACCATTTCAAAAATATAGTGTGGGCTTCAATAATTACTCTGTATGTATTCACTCAATATTTTGTGTTTTGTTTGTTTTTAGTAGAAATTTTGACACAAAATTCTATAGAATGCTGCACAAAGTGGTATCCAATTCCATGGAATTTGGGCAATTTTAGCCTTATTCCTTCGTCAGTAAGCATGCATGCTAGGCAAAATATCTCAATGTAAAGGTTAATGTGCATACCAATGACTGTAATGATTAAGACCTCTCAATTAAGATAGTAATCAAGCCACCCACGTACGACACCCATTGTCTGATTTACTGTGGTTTTTCCCCAGGGGCCAGCGTTTTTGCGTGTCCACATTAGGAAACGGGGGATTAAAGTTTCAGACCTTATTTCATTCTTGCCACGCGAAATGCGGCATTTATGCTAACGAGTTCTCGCAGAGCCACGAGGACCACACATCACTGTGATGTCAAAAAGAGGGTGGAGTACGCCACGACGTGTGACTGTTTTTGTTTTTGGGGAATTTTTTTTTTCTGTCTGGGTGGCGAACAATCCGTACAGGTGTGCGGAGTCTTGAACATTAATAACCGAAAACCACATCGGTCACGCAAATAACATCATGATTCGTGTATCTCGTGACTTGATTGAGCTGTACAAAGCGGTACTGTGTCGGGCTGAAATCTCGCTCCAATGAGTGTCACTGTAGTTAATACATGGTGCCGTGTGGGATGGTTATTTAGGTGTTTTTGATGGGGAACGTGGTGGGATATCATTATCTGTCAACGAGGGTAAGTCTTTTTTAAGATGTGCGGAACTTCTTTCGATGTTAGAGCTACTGATATCTACAACAGTTATTGACAACTTCATCAACTTTTTGTTCATGTACAAGTTCAGTGTATGTTCAGCTTATGTGTTATTATGACATGGTATCATAATAAATATAATATTACAAGAAAATAATTTAAATGCACACTTTTTGTAGTACTTCACAACTCTGTTTTTCTTGCATGTACCATCTATCTCATTTGATTGTTGTGTTTAAAGTGATTAGTTGATTAATTTATTATTAATTACTTCAATTTACACTGTTTCCTCACGGCAGAGTGAGTGTAGGGCATACATGTACAAGTCAGTTTCTACTGATCTACATGCTATATTTATATTTACAACAGATTTTGCTGTTCATGTTTTTGCCAACAGAGGGAGGCATGTCATTTAAATTCAATAGCATTCAGCTGACTTGTGATGGATACTATCATACTAATACTGTCTTCAAGTACATTCAAGTTTATTATGCCCCTGCCGACGAAGTCTTGAGGGGGCATTAAGCGTTGCACCTGTCCGTCCGTCCTTCTGTCCGTCCCCTTAATTGGTTTCCGCACGATAGCTTAAAAAATATTTGACGGATTTTAAAAATTTGTGGTGTGTAGGTAGATCATAGTAAAATTCAGGTCAAGTTCGAATTTGGAGTCCGCAGGTCAAAGATCAAAGGTCACAGCTCATTATATATGTGAATTGGTTTGCGCACAATAACTTAAAAATATTTGACGGATTTTAAATTTTTTTGGTGTGTTGGTAGATCATACTGAAATACAGGTCAAGTTCGAATTCAGAGTCCGCAGGTCAAAGGTCACAGCTCATGCAGATTGCTTTCCACATGATTACTCAATAAGAAATGTTTACTGATCGTGTTAAGCGGGGGCATCCGTGTCCTATGGACACACCAAATTTCTAGTTACAAAATAACTTTTATTTACTTGCTTTCTAAAGAATAATACATTAGCACAAACACACAGAATGTAAATAGCACCAAAACAGGAAAGGAAGAAGAATAAAAATGGAGCAGAATGTTAATGTTTTGTTTCAGAGTACAGAAAGAAACAAAGTGTCCTATGTATTACTACATAGTTTGTATCATGTTTGTATAAATAATGAACTCTTAATAAATGCCTTCTGATCGCCTTAAGCAGTTGCATTCTGTATCTCTAGGACACACCAAATTTCTAGTCTTGGCATATCATTGAGATTATTTTATGTGCATTCCACTAAATGTAAAGCATGCACTCAATATACTAATCATAAATCAGTATCTTATTTATGTTGTACTATGCTTCACATAGAAGAACAAATTATTTATGACACTGTAAAATATTTTGTCTTTCACAGGTGTATCTCCCGTCCCCAACCAAAACAGATGATATGACCTTGTTACCTGAACTAACAGAAAATGCCATCCTTCAAGAACTTATGCTCCGTTACAGCAGAGACATCATTTATGTAAGTGTGCAGTCAGGATTCTTTTCATACATAGAATTTGAAACGAATTACTGACAGATTGACCAGGCATGTTTAACCCTTTGCGTGCGAATGTTGCAATTTGGCACATTCATACAATTGAATTTAACAATCATAATAACTAGTTTTCTCTGTTACGTTTGTTCCAGAAAAGCTCACAAATGGCCGTAATGCTTAGGCAACATCTATAGAATAATTACCTGTACTGTGTCCATGGTGCAATCAGGGCAGCAAGATTTAAAGAAATCTGGAGCTGGGAAGATTGGATTGTCATTATTATCCCCTCAGAATTAATTCAGCGTGCAAAGAGTTAACTGCATTTTGGAAATCAATCATGATTTTCCATTCAAAGAATGGCATACAGTATCTTATAGAGTAATGAGTTCTACTGTTTCAACATTATACAAAGTGAAAAGGCTATACATGTGGCATAATTCCGTCAAGTCCATTCTGGGGATTTCTGACCGGGGGGGGGGGGGGAGGGGTGGGGATGATTGTGGTCAGGTGCCAAAGAAATCATTTTTTAGGGTGTACCATACCTATTTTCAATAGCATTTAAAAAAAGAGATTTCTCATCTTGAATGAAATAAGAGTCAGGTTTGTTAAAATTCACAAAGTTCTTTATTTAAAACTTATTGTATTTGTTATTACATCAGGGAAATTTTTGTCCAGACCATCTCCAATGGCCAAAAGAGGACTTAGTTACTGCATTTAAATTTAAGCTTATTCTGAGCTCATATATTTATTACTCGTTTCTGTCTATTTGTTTTCTTTCAATCCAGACCTACGTCGGGGACATCCTAATAGCCGTCAATCCTTTTAAGGAGCTGCCCATCTACTCCCACCGCACCTCCCTCCAGTACTCCGGTCTTCTCGACCGATCCACGCTCACTCCTCACATGTTCGCGGTGGCTGACCGTGCCTTCCAGTCGCTTCTTCGCGAGAAGCGGTCGCAGTGCTGCATCATCAGCGGTGAGAGCGGAGCTGGGAAGACGGAGTCATGCAAGTATTTCGTGCAGCATCTGCTGAGCAGGGCACACAGCATTGAAAGTCTCCTGAATGAAAAAATTCAACAGGTACGTTGAATGAAGCTCTAATACATCGGAGGCATCATGTTTTCGGGTTGTCCGTCTGTCCGTGTGTGCGTGTGTGCGTGTGTGCGTGCATCCGTCTGTTACCGGTTCTCGTTACCACAATAACTTAAAGAGGAATTAGAGTACTGATTGATGATGGAAAATCTTTCATCAAAATTCCACAATTTCATTGGTTTCCAGGTGAAAGTATGGTAAATTTGCATTATAATGTGGGACTTATTCACTTCAAATGTAATAAATAGTTGTGGGATTGGTCGTTTAAACAAGTTTCGACCACCGTCCCCTTGTGGTGTAATATTAACAAGTGGCATTGTCCCACATATTGATTTCTGTGTTGGTACTTTGTCAGCATCGTGATGTACATGTATGCAGAGGATTTGTCAAAAACAAAACGTTGTGTTGTTTTCAGCTACTCTCTCCTGTACTATAGTGACATTTTTGGAATACCATTTGTTAACAAAAGGTTTGAAAACAGTTAATATTGAAGTTATGTTATTCTGCAAGTACTCAATCTTATCTTTAATATTGCACCACAGATAGTACCCCAGATTGTGTTTTGTGGTCATTCTGCAATGTGCAAATCCTACCACACTACATCATCTGTTTAAGGAATAATTTTTTTTTGAGCTGTCACTTGTCTTTCAAGACCAAGTTTGTCATGCCATATACAGTGTGTCTAAAAAAAACTGTGCAAGTGAAAACCGCCCTCTTTGGCAATTAGAAAATACTCTTGTGACATGATGCTTACGTCAACGTAAAGTGCATAGTCTTAGCTTTCAGATATCGTTAGTTTTGTTTAATTTGCTTGTCTTAATCTTGAGATATGTTAATTTGAATAAGAAAGGGTAAAATCGCGATTGTGCCACTTTTACTACAGTCCCGAGTAAAAGTGACAACATTGTCATTCCACCCTTTTGTTATTGACAACATATCTCGAGATTAAAACAAGTAAGTTGAACAGAACAAATGGCATTTGAAAGCTAAGACTTTGCCCTTAACGGTGATGTAAGCATAATGTCACCAGAGTGTTTTCTAATTGCCAAAGAGGGCGCTTTTTACATGTAGAATTTTTTGAGACATGCTGCAACACGTCTCAAACATTGTTCAAGGGAAAAGCGCCCTCTCTGACAGTTAGAAAATACTGCTGTGACACATATTTACGTCAACATCAAGGGCAAAGTCTTAGCCTTCAAATGCTGTTTGTTCTGTTCAATTTGCTAGTTTTGATCTCGAGATATCTTGTAAACAACAAAACGGTGGAATCACAACTGTGTCAATCTGATGGGAAGAGGGCCTGATGCTATATTGACTGTAGTAAAAGTGGCACATTTGTGATTTTACCTTTTCGTTGTTAACTGAGCATATCTCAGGATTAAAACAAACAAACTGAACAGAACAAATGGCATTTGAAAACCAAGACTATGTCCGTGATGCTGATGTAAGCATGACGTCACAAAAATGTTTTTCTCATTACCTAAGAGGGCGCTTTTGACTTGCACAATTATTTTTGAGACACGCTGTATGTATCAAAATGCATAAACTTATTTCAGGATTTCTTGCACTATTTTATCATAATTTTTCATTATTGTTTTATTTTTTATTTCAGGTCAATCCATTGTTGGAGTGCTTTGGCAATGCTCAGACAGTCATGAACGACAACTCCAGCCGATTTGGCAAGTACCTGGAACTCAAGCTGTCTCCTGCAGGGAATGTTCTTGGAGGTACAGAATCTCTTAACCCTAATAACTTCTGGGCTGTTTTGTG
This sequence comes from Eucidaris tribuloides, assembly GCA_001188425.1. Classification (NCBI taxonomy): domain Eukaryota; kingdom Metazoa; phylum Echinodermata; class Echinoidea; order Cidaroida; family Cidaridae; genus Eucidaris; species Eucidaris tribuloides. The sequence continues at coordinate 2,313 of JZLH01S0299157.1, read as the reverse complement.
AGCTTCCGTTGGGGGGAAAGAGGGGGGGGGGGTGGGTTATGGCTGCCCCTCTCTTCAGATCCCAGGCTCAGATTCTGTGTTTGCTGCAAAAATTTGCATTCACATAGAGCCTGATTTAATCTACAAGATTGTGTAGTTGGATTTAAAAATATTTATATTTTCTATTTATGAATAATTATGCAAATTTATGCATAAAAATCATATTTTCACCTATGATAACTTTTTGGTGGAAATATTCTTTTTATCACTTCAAACAAGTATATAACCCCCCCCCAAAAAAAACTAATATATATATATCTATATATATATAACAATAAAATAATTTTGAATGTTATCTTGCAATTTTTTTTATGTTGTTCACTTCTTAAGCATGTTTTGAAGACTACCAGTGCAGTAAATGATAATTCTCAAAGCACTGTAGGGTGATTTATAGAATATTATGTTTTGTTTTTTATCGTGCATAAATTTGCACGTAATGTACATAACATAATTAGGAAATCATTGTGCAGTCATGAACAAATTTAATTGTCACTGAGCATTCAAAAGCTGAGACTGGGGGTAGGGAAATTTGCACCCCCCCCCCAAT
>JZLH01S0299146.1:41425-56460 GCA_001188425.1 Eucidaris tribuloides | reverse complement strand
TCGTTGTGAGAGAGATAATTTCTGCGTTTCGTTTTCTCAGATTCGGTGACCGGTTTCACAACGGAAATGGAATTTAGAAAACTAGGATTGTAAAAGTGAAACTACGTGCGATATCCAGAATTCGAAACCAGATTCTATTTTGCATCTGGATTCTGGATTCCTGGCCGTTACCCATTTTGGGAAACATTGCAAAATGAAATTTTGCGATTCGTTTTCCGATTTCGTGAGATTGGAAAATCGGATCTCGGAATTGTGCTTTAATACCCTGATTCCGCGCCGCAAGAATTTTCATGTTTTGCGCCGGTGTGTGGGCTACGCGCCATTAAGTCAGTAGTCTCCAGTTGGCTAGTGGGCGTCTCGGCCGGGAGAAGTCTTGCACACTTCGAAGCCTGCTGAGGTCGATGGCCGTCTACTATTTGCGAACACATAACACTCTCTGGATATGCGACCGAACCATTTCACTGATTCCCAACTACAGCACGCGAAGCGCTGAGCGCGTCACGTTGATATTGACAGTATCACATTTCAATTGGATCGACTAGCATATAGCTGGCAGAACAGCAGTAAGCGTCCAGTACATTGTTACACACTCAGGAACGTTCGTCTGAACCCTGGGTCTGAACTTAATTTTAGTATGTTGGCCTTGCCTTGGCCTAACATCTTGTTTTGTACTGCGTACGTATGTGAGTAGGCTGGATGTACACACACTACTACTACGCTATTGGTCCAGGTATATGACCATACACCAACCTGTACTGATAATGGGGAGACTTTTTTTGTGAGTGCCTTCGCTATCCATCAGTGTCGTTTTTGATCCAGATCCCATAGAACCTGTGCACAAAAAAATCTCCATTGGTAGTATAGACTTGGGACTATGTGTTGGCATGCTACTTCTTGGAAGTACTATATGTGCTTTCGACTTTGTATTCGTGGCCTCTTGTTTGTTAAAATTGTTCTGAATCTGGACGCTTTCATGAATACACTGTCGATTTTCAATGCAAATTGCCAGCCAAGTACAAAATCATGTAGCATTGCATGCTGCAACTCAGCGAACAGGATTACTAGTATTCGCGCTGGTGTTTCCATCCTGACTGACACATAGTAGTACGGTGAGAGTTCCACGCTGTTGACTTCCTATGAGAATTTCACATTTTTTTTAATTTGGCATTAGAACAAAAATGACATTAAAGTTAGCTTTTCTACGGCATGAGCACACGGCTTAAAACATTGGGAATCTTTAAGTTTTATTTGTTTCTTCAAGTTGATGGGCAATGAAAAGTAGCCAGTGCCTAGAAAAAAGCCCCCTAATTCAAAAGTAGCCCAAGGCTCCTATAAAAAATCACCTAAAAGTAAAAAATTAATTCCACCCGTAGCTGTCACAGGGCCACAGCAGAATCCACCTGCAACTGATTAGCACACATAAAGTTGCATAATGCACTTGTGCTTGTTAACTAAGCAATATTCGCGCAGAGGTAGCACCAAGATTGTCACGACAAATTCTCAGACATTAAATCTCGGTAAAGTTAATTGCTAGCTAAGATGACTGCTGAGCGATACCAAATTTTGGGGACTACAATTCTGGAATTTTAAACAAATTGTTCATCTCTATAATTCTCTTTCTCCCATCCTCATCACAGTGTGTGCAATCATGGTCCAAGCCCTGTCCTCGTTTCTTCTTGTGACCGTTACTCTGCTTGGTCAAGTCAAGCGTAAGAACAATGGTCTTCCCCGGACTCACCCATGGATGGCTGGCATGGAAGTATTCAGGTGCAACACAGACTGTAAGGACCATCCTACAACATGTGTCAGGTTAGAGGTATCCCTTGTTATAGTCGAGAAAGTAATACAAAAATAGTACACGTTGAATCACCCTTGCAGTTTATGGGGCCTAATAACATGAATTAGCTGGAATTGTATTTAGAATGAAAAAAATAAACTCAATACTGCATTCATTTATATTAGCGACAGAAACGAGGGTGGACGATGATTAAGTATATAAACTCATGCACGTCTGTTTCGGAATCCCTGAAGAGGTCTTTTTACTGTGCAATACAACTACTACACACGTGAGTCACAAGTTCAAGCTTTAACACAACAACGTTCAGACTGGACATTAGAAGCAATTTTTCAGCCGACGGTGTGTTAACGATTGGAACAGTTTGCCAGTGAAGTAGTCAATGCTAAGAGTAAGAATATTCAAAAAACAACATGGAAAGTTACATGGTGGAATAAGATTCCAACAACGCGCCTCCTCATACCACGTATGCATCAGTTTTTGTTTTAGTTGTCGGTTAAGTTGATACAACAACCTGGAAGGCCGACCGGAACATCTACAGGATTTCATCCTATTATTCCGTATCTGATGCTGATGCTGATCAGTTTCTCAGATGCATTAATTTCATTTAAGTTTTGCTATAATCACTCGTCAAGATATCTTAAATTTAATTGTGGGAACAGAGGTAGCGTATGAGATGGGGCGATTCAATTGTCAGAATACAAAGGGTAGGGTCCTTGGGGCAAACTTTCAGATCCATGAAAGCATACAGGCTTTCCACATGTAGAGAGTCAAAAGTTTTTTCCCTTTTTTTTCAAAAAAAGTTCTATTTGCTTTTTGAAGAAAATATATAGGTTATGGAAGTCGTTGGCGACAAACACTTTGAGATAAATTTGGGGAGGGGACTCGGCAGCGGTCAATCGGTAGTTCCTTTCTCTATCAAACTAGCCTAAAACTCAAAGTTTAGACACAGTTCATCAGTGGGAGGAAATAATGCACTCTCTTGGACAATCGGAAAGCGCTCAGATTCTAGAACTGTTATAATATCTAACCTGCCGTGAAGAATCTTCAAGACCTGGCGGACTGATGGTGGAGCAGGTTACAAGGACCTTGGCTATGAGTACGTCAAATTGCATGACTGCTGGATGGCCCACTCGGGATGCCAGGGCAAACTACACACGATCCGCGACGTTCCAAATGGCATCCAAAGCTCTCGCTGATTATGTGAGTTCATTGAAGATTTTATTTGCTGCTTTTGAAGAAACGTCTATAGTTCTAATTTACTTATAAACAAATGGCAATCCAAATGATTCCCGAATAAATTAAACTTGTTGCCTACTAATTTGAGTTTAGCAGATTATATTCAGTGCTTGAAGGACAATGTCTATAGATTTATTTACTATATTAGAAATAAACAGTGCAAATAAAATTGAAAGAATTATAAAATGTGTCCAAAAAATTGGACAAGTATCCAAAGATATCAAACTTTTAAGTTTTGAAATCTAATAATATTTATTTTTATCAGTCATAAGTCACTTAAAGCACAAGTTTAGATTTGGCGGAATTGTATTTGAAGGTCATATCACACCAATACAGATTAATTATTTGAAAATCTTGGGGGGGGGGCGAGATTTGTCAAATTAAAAAAAAAATGAAAGACATTCAGAAGCTGTTATTGAGCTTGATATGACCTTTGGGCATAAAGCTTTAAAAATAACAAAATTTATCCCAAAACTAACTTGCGCTTTTAAGGGAACAGGCAGATGAATTGTCACCGGGGCTTAGGATTAGTAAAATTCCTTGTATACACGAACATTATTGCAGCAAACATTTTGAAAAATAATACATATGGCAATTCCATGATAGTTACGTTACACTTTATGACAAACTGCTTAACTCAACGTTTGGCTCTTATTGAATATGCCTTGAATATTATTTTTCTGTTTTGGGCTGTTTAGTTCTCTAGACTGGCACCTACTTCACAACCTCAGCCAAAAATCATGTTTTCAACTACGGTAATATCGCGTAACAAGAATTTTCATTTGGTAGTTAGTTACCATAAAAGGACATGAAAAAAATGACAAGCTTTGTCCTCAAGCTTTTCCTCAACCTGTTTTCAACTGAAACAAAAACTGTGGTATTTCATGCCTTTTTCTGGTGTCTTGACAAAGCAGTTATATATAACTCATTGATAAAATCTTTTTGTTTTAACTCAAATCAAAAACCTATTTTTTGGGTAGTTACGATTACGGTTAGTATACGGGTTACGTGAATGTTTGTCCGATCCACACAAATTTGCATTTATTCATCTTTCAGATTAGCTATGAAGTGTGGCTTTATACTTTTCAAAACAATGAGAAGAGGCTATATTGGCATGGAAAAAACTGCAGAATAAATGATAGTTTCATTAAAACTGATTTTCACCTAGCGTCCCACATGTGGTATTTAATGTATGGTTTCTGATTCTCCTAGAGGGGCCTGTTGAAGACCGTAAAATTTATAGTAGAAAATGATGTCCCCCATGTTCTTCATGATTCATACCCATTCAAACCATAAAAGTGTATATAGATCCGAGATACAGCAATTTATATAATTTGTGGATCTGTCCAATAATTCACGGAAATGCCATATGGACACTTTAAAAAATTGTTTTCTATCTTGGTGAAAATTTGCACTAATACACCCTGTTAGCATTACATTCCAAGCGGGCTTGAATGCTCGTATCTACAATGATTTATGGCAACAAGACCTGCGCTGGATTTCCAGGAGTCTCGGTCATCTAGAAACTGCGCCCAACGTTTGCTGATGGCGAGCTTGCAGTCTGAAGATGGACGGGTGTAACTCAAATGTGAGCCTAATGAAACAAGACGCTGAGTACATGATAGTGTGTGACCGTCAAGTCGGACTCAGTTCAATTTTATGCGACCTCGGGGTCAGACTCCAGCATCAAGTCCCATGTAAAATGAATGGCCAAGGTCTATTCTATCCGCAAACTTTGACTCGGTTATTTGCAAAGCTTTATGCCCAAGGTCATATCACACCAATAACAAAGATTTCTGAATGTCTTTTAAAAAAAAACACTTAATTATATGAAAATTGAAAAATGTCTAGGGGTTAACTCCCGAGATTTTCGACTAAATTTTACATTATAGCCATCCAGCTTAATAATGGGGTATTAAAGGTTATTTTATTATTCTCATCCGAAAGATCAGAGTCTGCTCTTTCTTATAGGTATAATTCAAGAACAATAAAAACAAAAGGTCAAAAAACAAAAGAAATACAATTAAATTGCAAAAACAATAAAATAATTAGAAATGGATATCTAATATAATGCATTTTTTTCACGGAAATTTAGGTAGACATCACAGCGGGGTCTCTACACCAAAAATTAACAATTTGGAAGCTTTAATTGTGAGTTAGCACAAAAAATATGATTCACAGATTATTATGCATAAATTAGCATAATAATTAAAACAATTTTTTCAAGAAAAAAAACAATACAATTTTTAGAGTATTTGGTGGCAAACATGAGTGCAAATTTCGTTGCGATCCGCGCAGTCGATGGCTAGATCTGAAGGGGGGGGGGGGGGGCCATTGAGGCACAACGTCCCCACCCCTCGCCCATATTATCTCCCAAATACCCCGGCAGAGTAGCGGTTAACTTGATTGCAATTTTTCGGTAGATTATTCATTTGGTTTCTTGTGTTTGTCTCTGACTTTGAAAGATTTAAGATTATTGATACCTTATTCGCCTTCTTGTTTATTCTTGTGTGTTGATAAGTATACAGTTGAAACTATTAATTTTATTCTGATTATTTTTAGATTTTGGAATATTAGATATTTTTGTGTATTCTCCTATGTGAGCTTATCCGAAATGTTTACGGTCAATGGAACAAAGACTGGAAGACCCATTCTCTTTTCTTTCAGCTGCCGATTATGAACGTCAGAGACATCACCTGTGAGAGATTGTATAGAATCATATTTAATAAGTCTTCTTTTCCAGGAAAAGAAACTTAAATTAACATGTAGATCAGGGCGTCTCAAACGTGCGGTGCTCGTGCCACTTTTGAAAAAAATAATTAAATTGTGTACATTTCTTTGAATTTGTTTGTGTGCTGTTATATTGATTTAAAGACCATTCTGGGCCTCTTAAAGCCCGTCATTAAAAACTTCGACCACCACAGGCCTTGAGCGGGTCCCCTGGACCCCACGGCGCGCAAGCTGGGCTCGGTTTTGCGCATGTTGGATTAGTGCGCCGCAGTACCCATTTCTCACAACAAAAATTGGCACTTCTCAATAATAATTGGAGAACCCCTATCTAGATTGTAATATGTAACGAATGTAAAATATTATATATGGATATGAATAATTTTACATATTATAAACACGTGTAGGTTCAAATCTAAATATTACATTCTTATTAATTTATCATAACATTTACACTGTATATGCCATATATTTCATTGGGATATTTGTATACTCAAGCGGGAATCGTGAGCAGCTTTTATTTTCACAATTTTATTGCATCTTTGAAATTTCGCTTTGGACGTAATGTCAAAGAAGTCGAAAAAATTTCATGTTTGCGTACGACCCACAAATGTTTTAAAATTAAAAAGCACCATGCAATACTTTCAGCGTATACACTAGATTACATATTACAGTACTTTCAAAGGAGAATTAAATAAAAGAAAGACTGAGTAAAGGAACTTGTGTGTATGCACTGCATGAGTTCTTGTTCCATATAGCAGAAGAAGCAAATTTGGCGTTCTTTAGCACATATAGGCTAAAACAGTAAGAACCTCATATTATTATCTTATTATCATTCAAATAACTATTGACAGGATATTTTTACCACCCAAGCCAATAAAACGAGAACATTAAATATATGTTAGATGGAAATATAATTTCAATTACAATGACATACCTGGAAGTCGCTGAAATTCACACAGCTGCGAATGGCGAAAAATACAGCAAGTTTTTACCAGGATTTGAGTATGAGAATATAACTGTGCCACTACCATGCATTCCATTCAGTGTTTCTTTTGATGAGGAGAATGTTCTTGTTTGGATATAAATACACCAAAATATTACCTTCTGTTCACATTATTATATTACATTCTGGTTTGTGTGTTTTGAAAAGATCTGACTGGCCCAGTGGTGTGAAAGAAAACTGTTATATCTTAGAATTACTATGACATCGATTCAATTGCGCGACTGTGTTCGACGGATAATTATGACTACACTACCATCACACGAGTACAATGCTCGTCATCGGACCTGGAACTTCAACGATATTGACATTGTGTGAGCCATAGTTAAAAGTTTAAACGAACCAATTCTATAGCCCCAAACATCAGGTGGTGTCCTAATCGTCCATTCTGTTAACCCTAGGTCATGGCTGCATCATGACAGTTTTGACTACAGTGGGTGGTTAGTCCTTACTGGTAGTCCATGCATTTAACTCTTCTTCAACATTAGATATCACGCACCAGGCTTAGAGGCAGTCGGTACCATTTTGTAGTGGTCTTTGGTATGACCACAACGATCTATAATAATGCAATCTCCTTTGAGAGTGCGATCTCGTTACCCACTGAGTCAAATCGTCCCCCCTCGGTAAAATGGGTAGTTATGTTGCTAATGAATTTGCTCATATCAATATTTATCGGTCGGTACTGATGTTCATGCACACCTGTTATATCATTGCACATAGCGTCGCCCCATACAATAGATGCAAACTTAGCCCAATTCAATAGAAATGGCGATAGGTTATGCCAGATCAGCGTGGCGTAGTCGGCAGAATTACCGCAGTCTTGAAAACTCGCGGTTAACCCCTTAGATAGCACAAAAAAAGGCATAGCAGCTGCACCTTTCACCGTCTTACATCATTCCACATAGCTATCACCTCACGTATTGGCCAACAGGGCAAAAGTATATTGGATTCTTTTTTTTTCATTGGGATGGCAGGAACTCTGTAGAGCGTCACTGGCAAAGAGAGCAGAGCGCGGAATTAAACCTTATCACACAGAAGAAAGAAGCGTATCAGCTACTCCTCTTGACCAGCTGCCGGAAACACCTCCAGAGGTGTATCGGCCTCACTTAGATACTCCTTTTCACCAGCCCTTAAACCATTTAGCACAGAAGGGAGGGGTTCGGGTAGCTGAGATGCCGTTCAAAAGCTGGCAAAGTTAGTTTATCTGAATGTGGTGTTACAATGCTCTCACCAAATCTCGAGCTAGATCTATGAGTAGATGAGATAGTCTGTAAATTGCAAGATCTTTCTGCGTCAAATCTCAGTGAGCCAAATCTTCTACGAACAGATTTTTCATTCTCTTCATTAGATTGGATAGTTGCAGTGATGTCCAGTACCTAATTGGAATATTAGGTATTATATTCTCATTCGCACAAACATTATGCTACCGTGAGTGTAGTGCAGGCGACTTACAGGTGAGTGGTTTGTGATCAACCATAAGATGTCATGAATATCGAAAACAAGGCTAGAAACATGTTTACCCTGTGGTTGCTATTTTTACACTTTCCAGCAAGTAAATAATTTTGAGTCTGCATTCCTGAAATTCTATTACTTCCACGTAAAGGCCCAGTGTATAGTATTGCCGAAATGTTGAAAAAGTATTTTTTTACCCTTGTGCTTTAACATGAACTCTAGTACGCAATAGTAGTTCAATCCCCTGAAATATGTGCTCAGACTGAAACACTTCATTGTCATAAGAAATTGTTTATGAAAAAATTAGGCAACAATCAAAGTGTGGGTAGGTGGCGAGAGAGGGCCGGATATACTTTATTTGTGCCATTGTGACATATGTGCACTCAGTAGATATCTTCTCTTTGTAAACTATACACATCATTTAGTCATGTCATCGAACGACATATTCATTCCCTAAACAGTTTTTCAGTAGTAGGTCGGTTCTGCTGTTTTCTGATTTGCCCATCATTTCGTTGAACGTGCAACCATACTTTGCGCAGGCCAACTTACATAAGATTTTTGAACTTATATGCTGCACACATATGATACTTATTTAACCTTGCCGGATTTACAGAATACATCAACTGGATTGCTATTTCACTAAACAGTGCGGTACATATGTGTCTAACATGTGACATTTTCTAAGCTCATGTCTTCGGTATTTGGTGGCGCAAAAAGTGCGACTGAACATCGTAGTTTGCAGCAGGTGAAGACCCAGTGCCTAGCCATCTGGGCGCCGTCTCCTTCTCTTCTTCCTCTCCCTGATGGGTAACGACTGCCGCAAGTGTGTTAATTCAGCCCAGAGGAGCGCTAGTTGCAGAACAAGACAAAGCTATCAAACAATACCCTGCTCAGGAACTCCATTCCGGCAAGTGTGGCAAAGTTCCTCCTCAGGTGAGTGTGTTTGTTAAACTAGAAAACATGAGTATTTGTGTCTTTCTTCTTTGTTGGTTTACTCAGTTTCTTAGTGACTGATACCCTGATAAACGCTGACATCGACTTCTCAATAGTTTTCATCATTCACTCTCAGACACAGACTTTTGACAACTGGACCCCAAAATCTCATCTGTCTTGCTAAATTCTTTTACATTGCTTTCCTTGACTGCGCCGGCTTTCATTTTTTGGACTGTGTATGAGGAGGGGGGGGGGGGTCTTGCAGTAGAAGTGGTGGGGTGTGGGGTGTGACATCTCCCTCTCCAAATTTCTATCAGCATTCCATAAAAAGTTGTCAACACACTTTATGAAGTTAACCAAATAAGAACTGTTCTTTTATTTATCATAATTTTAAAATTATGATTTTCCATGTTTTTACAGATTTCAGAAACAGTAATACTAGGAATTGTTAAATTTATCTTTCATTAAAAGATTTTTGTTTAAAATGGAGACATTGTTAAACTCCTCATGGTGAGTTGTCCTCGTCGGAGTTGTCTTCGGAAGAGTTGTCCAGGAGTTGTCCTCTGGGGGATTGTTCTCAGGGAGAGTTGTATTACGGGGGAGTTGTCAGGTGAGAGATGTCCCTGGAGGAGTAGTTCTAGAACCCACAATCTATCAAATGAGTTCATTAACATGGTGTGGTTGTTATATCTGGTTTGTTCGACAGGACCAAGTGATCTGTATGTGGACTAAGAACCTGACGGGCTCCGAGTTCGCCACCGTCATCTTCAACAACGACAGCGTCAGCATGGCCAACTACACAGTCCCTCTCAAGACGTTTGGCTACGCCCCAGGCATGTATCACCTCACTGATGTTTACACCGGTGACAACTACCTGAACTACGGTATGGACGACTTGTTCTCGGCCCTCATCAAACCTGATGGTGTCGTCGTGATACTCGCGCAGCCTGTAACTCGTCATGTTTCTAATGATATTCCTAACGACATTCCTAATTACATTCCTAACAACATTCCTCGTAAGAAGAAAATTATGATCATCAATTAGTAATGTGATGTGATGTTGCTTTACAGGCTGAATATGTTTAATATTGTGTCCTCTCCCCCCCCCCCCAAAAAAAAAACAAAAACAAAAACAAAACAAAACAACAACGTTCCTCAGAAAAAGAAAGTTATAATCACAGAAACATGATGTAATGTTACTTCACTGGGTGAATATGTTTATCTTGTCCCCCAAAATAAGTTTTTGTAAACCTATTATGTGCATAAAACAAGCTGTGTGCCTTTCCCTAATCATATTTGATGGTAAGATTATTTGAATTAATCTCTAAAACGAAGTGTGATATTGTAAACAGATAGAGTTTAATTTTTTAATGTGGGGTGCAAATTAGTACTAAAATATTGAAGAGTAATAGTTTAATAGTGCCAATGCACTCGGAATTTGTTATATAAGCTCCCCTGGGACATGTAAAACACTGGCATTAAAACTTATCATGTAGTATAAACATATTTTCATGTCCACCGTTGATGGATAATTTCACCACATTATTTTGTTTCCTGATCCCAACCATAAGATTAGTCTTAAAAAAGCAGAAATATTTGTGGATTATGCATTAGTACATTCACTTGATGTATATGCAGAGGCAAGAACTTGGTATACAGGGTACAAAGAGGAAATGATTGCAGTATATTTCCCATAACCAAGACTATTTACTTTGCATTAGAGTAAAAACTTGCCACTGTGTTAATACTTTGAGAAGAAGAGAGGATTCATTCAGCACAAATCGTGGATCTGCTCTTTAAAATTGGAAAATGAAACACCATTTATTTGTTACTAAATTAAATCAGGTGAAGGTAAAATATTTTGTGAATGTGCGATGTTTGATAGATTGTTCTGTCTGCTACGCAAATGTAAAAGTAATTAATATAAAGTAATGGTAACATTTAAAATATGCAATGTGCCTGATGATAGTAACTACTAATATGTCTTTCACCTAGTTCCAATTTATAAAAAGATAACTAGAAATTAGTGTTGCACGACGAGTCGGCGAAAAGATCGTAGTCGGCGACTGCCTATACTAGATCTTATCGAGCGCAATAGTCGACTTTTTATCATCATAAGTTTAATTTGTATTAAAAAACTGAGTCAAGACGTAAAAATTGACGTCGATATCATGTGTCAATGGCTGCGAATTGTGTATACGGCTGCTTGATCTTTTGAATCTTTTCCTTTATGTTTTTATTGCGAATCGGCCCTAATCTATCATCAAACAGAACTGCCAAAATGTACTTGGATCAGCCTATAATCGTGCAATGCTATGTCATGTGTTGCCGTATACGTTGCACTCACTGCAACTCCGACTGCGACACCCATGCACCCCACACCACCAATCTTGAACACACCAAGACGTTGAACACCGATAGTCGACTAATAGTCGGAGTCGCGACTATTGGTGGTCGACTAGTCGACTCTCTAAAATGCTGAAGTCGTGCAACACTACTAGAAATATGTGTGGTGATGGGATTTTGTAAGATGTATAAATGTTTCTATTTGTATTTTATTAACTTGTGTTAATAGATGTGTTTTGGTTGCTGGTATGTGTGGATCTGTCTGTCTGTCTCTTTTCTGTGGGAAATATATTGTGTAAAATCAGTTGATACTTGAGAATTATTTAACAAATATTAACCAGACTTTATAAGTGACTGTTTGTAAGATTTGAATGTTTAAATGTTTATGTCCTTAACATGGTGAGAATATAGAAATGTATGCTTAACTGTTTGATTATCCAAGAGAATTTATGACAACTACTACTGTTCTTTGGAAGTGTGAGCAAAATTGTATGATATAGTCCATGGGCCAGACCTATGAATTGTTTGATATTGATATTACTTGGTGGAGTCTTTCAATGATTTCTGTAACCATGTTTGTGTCGTGATAGCCTTTATGATTAAATACCTTCAACAGTTCATCAATGAAGAACTCATTTTACACTATTTTGTTTTTGAAAACACATCTAAAAAAAAGACATTCAAATCATCAATCCCAATCCTTTCCCCCTTTTCAGGCCTAGTTCATTTTCAGTGATGAAAATATAGGTAGATTAATGACCAAGTTCACCACTTATGCCGTACTAATATCTGCTCTGGCCCTAAGTCTAATAAATAGTATAATTGAATAAGAATATTATATAATGAATAAAGTTGAAATGCAAGGAGTTCATATAGTAGCATCAGTAATCACAATGTTATCCTGGAAGGAATATTCAAAAATTCAAATACATTATAGAAATAGGCTGTTATGAGAGATGACAAATAGCCATACCTATTTATAACTGGCCAGTAATATATGAGATATACATGTATGATACATTTAACTAGATATTTCTGCCATTATGTAGGTATTCTGTGTGTGAATGATAATGGGAGCACAAAGTTTGTACTATTATTTTAACCATTTCAAAGCAGTTTGGCTGAAGCGGGATTTGAAACAGTAACCTCAAGACGATTTATCAAGTGTAATATTCATGCAAGCTCAATAACTCTCAGTGGTGTAGGAATTGCTTTTATAAATAAAGTGGTGAGTTCAATTGGATTTACTAGATTTGAAGAATGTAATAATTTTTGTGAAGCAATCTGAATTATATTGCAGTAATTATGTGAACATTTATCAACTCAGATGTTTAACAATATTGTAGTAAGTACAAAACACATGAAAACAAGCTGCTTTACGGTTGTGATGGCCACAGTTATGTTCACATTTTGTGGAACCTCACCTCATCTTGGAACGTCATCAGTTCTTTGTGCTTTAATATGTGATTTACCTTTAACAGCAACTCAGCTGAAATAGTAAAAGAAATGAGATCAAATGCCATGAGTGTGCTTTATTCTTTTAAGATACTGGCACCATGCACTTGTAACTTCTTGTTATTATCATTATTGTTATTATTTTATATCCTTGCCAAATCAAATTTGAAAGAGGTACATACGAGTCAGTGTACAGTCACTCTGGCCATCTGTCTATTGCCAAAACATGGATTGAACTTCTTGCGCAGCTTTTAACCCTATATTAACTGGGGGGGGGTCAATTTGACCCCCCCTCGACAAATTTCGCGACCACGCCGCCGCGCAAAATTTTTTCACCGCGTCGCTCGCCGACTTTTTGCTTTCAAGTCTTGCGCATCTTTTGAGACCGTTTTCGACATACCGTTACGACGCTGCACGACTTTTAATACATGCAATGTCAACCCAAAATTGACTCAAAAAACGTGATTTCGTGTACAAAATCAATGGAAATTGTGTTTTCAGCCATAAATCATAAATGTATGATTATTTTTGCTTTTACTGGTTGAAATGAATTCATTTTTATGCTGTTTATAATTGCAAAAGTGTCCCCAACAAATTTCATCGAAAAAACAATAGAAAACAAAAGGTCGAAAAAACAAAGAAATACATAAGAAATTCACAAAACAATAAAATACATAAGAAATTACTTCCAATTCGGCAAATGTTTTTATAGATAATTGTTAGAAATGTCAAAATGAATGTTTTCACCAAAAATTACCATTCTACTAGCTATTGTAAGTGAGTTATAGGCGAAACCAGAATTTCATACACTTATTAGCATAATTAATTACTTAAAAATAGAAAAATTAATTTTTAGAAAATTTTACTACGCAGTCGTGCAGTTTACATCCGGTTGTATGCGCACGCAAATTTTCGCGGCGATCGCGCGATCGGCGGCCAAGATCTTAGGGGGGGTCAAATTGACCCCCCCCAGTAAAAACCCGGTCTGAAATAGCCCAGTTAAAATAGGGTTAAGTAATGCAAATGAGAATTGGTACACTTGATCACCTAATGTGTAGATTTGCAAGTCTATTTGCCATGATAATCATGCTTCTTTGCCCAAACCTTGTGGAGCAAACTATGTCAACCGTTTTAAGCAATTCAACAGAAAATTGGTACACATGATCACCTCACGGTGTAAATGCACAAGACATGGTGATAACCAGTATTGCCTCGTGTAACTATATTTTTTGCCAAAACCTTATGGACTTAACAACTTGTAAATTTTTTTACAGACCTTTATATTTTTTCAAGAAAGATGTGTATGACATTAAATGTTCAGTTCGCAGCAAATAGCAAAAGTATATGTGTAACATATTCTTTCATGGCTTCAGCAAGTATTGGTGTTTGTCACACTTTTTTTTGTAAAATGGTAACCTACCCAAGGAAGGTTTTTATTGTTTGGTGTTGTGTTTTTTGGGATTTTTGGAGGACGTGCACTTATAGTGATGTCATTAAACGCGAATTTGTTATTTCATGCGTTGGCGCTTTAATCTCCTCTGCTAGCAGGCCATTACGACCGTACGCACACAAGACATTATAGGAAGTTTGCAAAAGGATTCACTTGATTTTGGCTGTTGAGTGGAAGCCTTGGATAGTACGTAGAGACGGGGGGGGAAGTAGAAATTGTGTTTCTAAAAAGTTTCTTTACATGAGCTTAAGATCTAAGGCATAGCTTGAAACATGTTACAGCTTTCCCATACGTAGAAGTTTTAATCTACAGAGCCGAAAGGAAGCATAGAGTGGCGGGATCAGGCCGGGATAGGTGTGATTAATATCACGTTACAGAGTTGTTAGTACGGCAACAGCAAAGAGTTGTGGGAAGTGAGTTTCAGTGGTGCATGGGAGGAGGGCGATAAAGGTGCGACACAGATGTGGGTAGATGAGCTGATCAGTGGGGGGGGCCTTTAAGAGTGTTGGTTAAGGAAGGCCAGTACACGGCAGAGAGCACAAGATGGGCATGGATACTCCCAGCTAGCTACAAGGCAAGTCAACTTTTACTGAAATGTCACAAAAGTTCATCAAGTAGAATCAACAGCTTTGTTG
>JZLH01S0299146.1:18803-41400 GCA_001188425.1 Eucidaris tribuloides | reverse complement strand
CAAAGCTGTGATTCTATTGAATGACCTTTTGTGACATTTCAGTAAAAAGTTGACTTGCCTTGTAGCTAGCTGGGAGTATCCATGCCATCTTGTGCTCTTGTGTGAATGGTAAAACACCTTAAAGGATGATCAGTACTTACAATCTGTGTGCATTTATCAGCTTCATGAACTGAAATATTCCCAAATTTTGCTGTTGGTATAAAATCTGTAAGTGTATTAATACACTATGGTGTGCCACTTATGTTCTTTGTGTAGTTAAAATTCTAGTATGGGAAAAAGTGTAAATGTTAAGTATGCTTAGATCTAAGCTCATGTAAGAAACTTTTAGACATTTATTGTTCTAATATATCCAAGGCTATCAAACAGAAACTAAGTGACTCTTTGCAATTTATACTGTTTGTGTGGTCGGTGTCATGGCTGTAGAGGGAGCTAAAGCGATGACATCAAACTGGTTCAGATATACAGTGCGTCTCCCCCTCCCCCCCCCAAAAAAAAAAAAATTGTGTGAGGCAAACGTGCCCTCTTGGGCAATTAGAAACTATTTGTGATTGATGCTTACATTACGTCAAGGGCACAGCCTGAGCTTTCAAATGCCATTTGTTTTTGTTTTCCAATTTGCTTATTTTAATGTTAAGATATGTTGAATTAACGGCAAAAGAGTAAAATCCCTGGTAAAATCAAATTATACCACTTTTACGAGGGAAGAGAGCCTGATGCTCTCGATCTTTGACTGTTGTAAAAGTGGCACAATTGTGATTTTCTCCTGTCATTTAAACATAGCTCGATATTAAAACAAACAATTTTAAAAGAACAAACGAAATTTGAAAGGTAGGACTGTGCCCCTGAAGTTGATGTAAGCATTATGCCACAACAGTATTTTCTACTTGCCATAGAGGGCACTTTTTACTTGCACATTTTTTTAGACATGTGCATAAGGACAAAAAGCTGAACCTTGGATCATTGCAAAATGGATTCGCTTATTGATGGTTACAGCATGGTGCAAGATGTCATATGTACTTGGTTTATTTTTTGCTCGTACATTTCTGAACCAGAGTGACGTCACTCTGGAAAGACTTTGGCATTGGACAATGCCAAAGTCTTTCTCTCTCTAGTCACTCTATCTTCCAGGACCTAGGGCATCAACAGCTCCTCAAAAATAGGGGTGGGGTTCCTTGTTCGTGAGGAAGCCAAGCAACCATTTAGTGGGGGTGTGTGAGAACTTCTCGAAAAATTTGTGGCTCAAAATTTAATCGGTAAATTCACAAAGGGTCCAGGTTCCCATTTGTTTACATTCAAATTTAGGCCCTTTGTGAATTCACCAATTTAACTGCATTTTAGAGAATATATTAAAATGACATAAAATATTCTGCAGTACAGTATATGGCTTTAATATTCTTCACATTATCCCATCAAAGCAACAAGGGATAACATACCATATTTTTTCTGTATATTTTTAACTGTGCATGATTCTTATCTCCAACAAATGGGAGTAGGGGTGGTGTCTGAAATGAGGATTTAATTCCAATATACATGTATATCGATACACAAACCTGAAACCTGCTATCTACTATTTTTTTTACTAACTGTTAGGCTTTTGTCATCTGTAATTGATTTTCACATATAGACACAGACCTAAATCACCACACATTCACAAAAAACAAACACCACACACACATGAATAATATAACAAATTTTTAAAAGCACACTTTCTTTTCTTATACTCTAGCTTTTATTTGCAGCATTTTAAATCATTTCATTACTTAAGACAAATGTCATTACACATATAGACATGGCTTACAGTTCCCTTCTTAATGTGCAAACCATATCATTCCGACTACAAAAATATGAACGCACTGACATAAATCGTGTTGTAATACAACCAGATATTCAAATGACAAAATCTTTGGCTTCATTTTGCATACAAAATTACACATTTTGCATACAAAATTACAAATTACAAAGTGACAGTGCATGTTTAATAACATGAGCTAACAAAAAGGCACAAATAATATGGCAAAAAGCAAGTTTCAGCTACCAAAAAAGTGTGCTGTTTCGAGACACATACTTTACATTACTCAAAGCACGTGCTGTCATATTTGCTTTTAGGTTCTACTTCAACATTAAAGTCATTTGAAAACTTTATAAAGCATATAAGTAAATATTACAAAAAAAAATACTACTGTCAGAAATCAAAATAAGACGTGATTGTTCTTCGCGGAAGTTGTTTAAACGTAACGGCTTCGACCATTGCTTTGTAATTTCAGAGAGGTTTTATGTTACAAAATGTATTATACTGTTCAAGCATAGTTTAAAGGCAAGGTTCACCCTGAGGTCAAGTTGGTTTTAATAAAAACAGATAAATGAGAGAAACATATTAATGAAGGTTTGACAAAAATTCATCACAAAATAAGAGAGTTATGGCATTTTAAAATTTTAAATTTTTGTGACGTCACATGCGAGCAGCTCCCCATAATGTGATATAAATTCCATACAGTGCCAATTTCTCAGAAATTTGAAAATTATTTTACCTGTGCATTCAATACAGTATATTTTCAGAAACATCATTTCATGCAGGCTTCTATAAAAAAAAAAACATTCAATTATCATAAACCATTAAACAATGGCAATTTATGGAATTTATACTGTATGATATATGGGGAGCTGCTCGCATGTGAAGTCACAAAATTAAAACCTTGAAACTTCATAACTCCGCTATTCTTTGGTGGATTTTCGCCAAACTTTCATTGATATGTTTCTCTCATTTCTCTGCTTTTATTAAAACCAACTTGACGTCAGGGTGAACCATGCATTTAACTAGATGCAATTATAGGCACGTATTTGCATTACTTCTAGCATCATACAAATATATGTCAGGATCTAGCTCTCAATGGCTCCCAGTTGAAGCAAGAAACAAGAATGTAGCTCAAACTTTCTTTTATTACGTTGTTTTGTTAAGGCGTCTGTCAGATGCTTTGCCAGGAAAATTATGTTCCAGTCAAAGTATTCATAATTGCTTTGAATCCAATAGTTTCATAGTTTGCATTTTGCAATTATTATAGTTCTGCCCAGGAATGGGTGGTCACGAAATCTACAAGAAGTGACACAAAATCGATTTGCCGAGTTACAAGCAAATAAAACAAATCTGCCTATGAGTTTTATCTGAATAGACAGAAATAACTGAAATCAAACAATGCATAATATCTTTAGAGGTCATGAAAGCAGCAAAATTTGGGGGAAAATATATTTAATCTCATCTTTTGTCTGATTGCACTTTTATAGACGGATTGTATTACATGTAATATATACGTAAAAACTGCAAGAGCAAGTGAGAAACCAAGGCCTTGGCATCTTATACTAAATGTCTATAATAAACTGATCTGAACCTTAGATAATGTTTAGTACTGTAATAGACACGCACTGCAAAATATGGGGTGCTAAAGCCTAATATCGATACCAATTAAGCACAAATTATGGTACTGAATTTCAACACCCAAATATTGTTTTGACATGCCAGTTAAACGATGATTGTTTTAATACCAACAGAATTGCTCTTTGAACATACAGAGTATGCAAACTCCAGAGTGTTAAATTTAACATCAGAAGTGTTGCCAAATATATATATACATGTATTATTATTGTTTTAAAGGTCAACTCTCCGTTGATGTCATTTAAACAAATGAATGATTACTTCAAACATCGAGACTATTATCGTAAAACTCAAGAGTGTTAAATACTTGAATCCAAGTTATTATCAATTATATTTTATCAATTATTATTTGGTAATTTTCACAACACCTTCGGTATTAAACTTAGCAGCCCAGTTTTTTTTTTTACAATGTAGGCTACTGTTCATATTAATCCCGACAGGTAGACTGCATTCGGTCAGGGGCGTCGATCCATTTTTCGGAGGGGGGGGGGGGCAAAAAGTTTTTAAACTTGGTCTCACAACAAAGCGCGCCGAAAAGTTGAAAATTGCGTATGTTTGATAGTGTTTTTATGTTAAGTTTAATGGTTTTGTAGTGCCTTTTGCACTTTGCCCTTCGTACTACCTTTTAAACATATTCTGCAATACATTTTAGTAATTTTTCACGTTTTCTAAATTATTAGGGGAGCAAAGCCCCCACATTTTTTATGGGGTGGCGACTGCCTCCCCTGCTCCCCTGCATCCCCCACCCCCCCCCCCCCGAGGATAGATGCCCCAGCATTTGATGGCACATGGATGGTTAATTTAAGACCTCATGTTTTGCAGTGCGAGTTAAAAAATGGCTGATTTACATTTGTTTTCTGTCAAATTTCATCATAAACCACCTTGATTCAAAAAGAAAAACACAACTTTTGCATCCAGAGTCGAGATTATTCCGCTTCGCCGATACGGACAAACACCACGCCGGTTGGCGGTACGTAATAGCTGTACGAGGAATCGGGCGTCAGATAGCCCGAGTAGGCCCCCGTGTATAGGTCAAAGACATCGAACCCTTCGACTTGGGTCACAGGTAGACCGAGGGCTTTGAACGACACTGTGATGTTAGTCGGGTTCCCTCCGTCTCCGCGATTCAGGAAGGCGGTGGCCCAACTCATCCCGTCTAAATGACGAACATACGCTTCGATACTGGAGGTAACCTGTGCAGGAAGAAAAATCATGCATATACATATATACAAACAAACAAACGAAACCAAACAAAACACATAAAAACACAAACAAAACGTCTACGTCTATGACCGTTGAGAGAAGGGGTAGACATAGTAGATGTGAGCGAAATTTGCCATCGGGCCCTCATCAATTGATGTACAAAGCGTACATTTCTGGGGTATGAAGTTAAATATGAAAAAGAAAATAGAATAATACGACTGATGATGATGATGAATAGTGACGACGACGACGACGACGATGATGGTGATGATGATGCATGACGACGATGATGAAGACGATGGTGATGCATGACGACAACGATGGAGACGATGATGAAGATGACGATATATTTAGTTAGCCAGCCAAATCTCAAAAAGTGCTCTAAAAAGTTTGGAGGGAATGTTTTTGTTAATGCTCGGTATCCGGGCTGAAAGTCTTGCAAAAAATACTGAGGAATAACGTACGGGCGGATGACAAGCCAAATTAAGTCACGTTTTGAGAGTTTAGCTGGTCTACTAATTACTTGTGAATCATTCTAGTAAAGATTCATTCTGGTTTGAACTGAATCGCATTCAATTTCATTCTAGCATGAGTTCTCACATGATTTGTTTCTATTGCATATTGTTACACCGCACTAATATCTCGTTTTATCATATTCAAGACGAAGAGATCAAAAGCTTTAAAATCGGACCAAAAGATTTTTCTTTGGACTGAGATGTCGAAAGCCTAGGTTCACGATGTCGTACACTTAGAGAAATGGGGCTATAGTATGGACTATGAAGACTCCCACTTAGGGGTGAAAGTAGGATTGATGTAACAGAAATAGGGACATTGGTGCCACATTTGCTCGAAAGTAAAAAAAAAAGAGTCCCTATATTCTCTCACCACCGCCACACAAATCCCCCAAAATTAAGTACAACGGGACTGCATGCCTCCTTCGCCTCAACTATGTCTTAAAGTGCCAAAAATGAGAAAAAACCCCGGTTATCAAGTAACATCACATGTGTGTATGTGTGTGTGTGTGTGTGTGTGTGTGTGTGTGTGTGTGTGTGTGTGTGTGTGTGTGTGTGTGTGTGTGTGTGTGTGTGCTGTACAAAATGTGCAATTTCCCGCATAACATACTCATTTTCTTACTTTAAGTACGACGATAAAGTCGGTGTTTTTGATTAATGATAAACTGACAAGGATTTAATTTTCAAATTTACACGACAGCGAAAAAAAAACCATGAGTACAATTTACACACATAGACTTCATTACGAAAATACCAAATACAAATTTTAGATGCATTAATATCCATTTACTATTCAATTTTTTGCAGAATCGTTATGCAAATAAACAATTAGATTATAAACATATTCAACGAATCTTTTCATTTGTCTTAACGCAAACAAACCACATGATCATATTCTCGTTGTTACGAACCTTTCTTGGCAATTTAGTAACTGTATCTAATATGTCGGGCGTCTGGAGGGGAGGAGGGGAGTAGGAGGGTGAAAAACAGGATGTGGTGGACGGAATGGTGGAGGCAGCGGAGGATGTTGTGTGTTGGGGGGAAAGTGGTGGTGGTGGTGGTGGTGGTGGAAGGGAGGAGGAGGAGAGGAGGAGGAGGAGGAGGAGGAGGAGGAGAGGAGGAGGAGAAGAGGAGGAAGAGAGGAGGAGGAGGAGGAGCAGAGAGAGGGAGGAGGAGGAGGAGGAGGAGGAGGAGAGGAGGAGGAGAGGATGATGTTCAAATGCTTTAACATTGAGAGATATAGCGTACTAAAGAAATCGTTGCTACACCTGATAATTATAAAAGGAGACTGACGTGGCTAGGTCGCCTGCTTAGAAAGGAAGACAGATGAGATTAGACCAAAGTTGGCAACAACATGGAAGCCAAGACTAAGCAGAAGGAGGAGGGGAAGACTACCAATTAACTGGCAGAACACCATTTACAAAGACATTGGTGGAACCAGGCAAAATCTATCGCCCAGGAGAGAGTGGAGGCGATTTGTGGATGGATGTCCTTCAGAGGACGGAACAACCTAAGGTCTAAGGTAAGGTTCATCTTTTGTTCTGCTTCTTGAGCTGCTAAGGCATGTATTCCGATGAGAACCTGATATGTCATCATCCTTGTTTAAAGTCAGTGTTTTCATTCTTCCTCATCACATTACGATAAGTTCTTAAACTTATGCAATTAAGTTAAATCTAAAGAACATTTCGAGGTTTTCTTCAAAAAATCTCACAAATTATGCCTCCAGAATCTAGATTAATTTATTCCGCCTGGCCGATTCGGACAAACACAACGCCGGTAGGCGGAACAAGATAGCTGTACGAAGCCCCTGGCGGTAGATAGCCCGAGTAGGCTCCAGTGTACAGGTCCAAGACATCGAACCCTTGCACTTGGGTCACCGGTAGACCAAGGGCTTTGAACGACACTGTGATGTTAGTCGGGTTCCCTCCGTCTCCGCGATTCAGGAAGGCAGTGGCCCAGGTGGTCCCGTCTAAGTCACGAACATACGCTTCGATATTTGAGGTAACCTGAGCAGGGGGAAGAAATGATACATATACATGTAGGCTACCTAAATTAGGCCCTTATCAACAGAAATTCATAGGAGGGCCTTGCATCTAACCGTTCAAAATGGAGATGCACCTTGAATTCACGCTCTAAGTCTTGGGAGGAGAAGGTGATGACACTGCTGCAGAAGAAAAGCGAGCCTGACAAAATTGAGCTAGCGCAGCAAGCATCTCCTACAGACCAGAGACCTATGTGACCGAAACTCCCACTCACTCTTTTCAGCCACAACAGACGCTGCTCCAGTCGAGTAGACAGTTAAGACTGGCAGGATCGATGCATACCCATGGTCAACACTGAGCGAAGGATGACATGTATATGCACATATACCAATAAACCAACCAACCAACAGACAAACCCAACAAATAAACAAAATCATAAAACAAAACCTCTACAACACTACTACACATGAGTAAAAAAATCTAGAATAAGAATGATGATGATGATGATGATGATGATGATGAATGACAACGATGAAGACGACTATGATGATGAAGATAACGATATACTTGCGAATCATTCTAATAAAGATTCATTCTAGTTTGAACTGAATCACATTCTATCGCATATTGTTACACCGCACTAATATGATCTCGTTTTATCATCAAAGGTTCGAAATCTGAAAAAAAAAAAGATTTTTCTTTGACTGAGATGTCGAAAGTCGAAGTTCACGATGCCGTACATTTAGAGAAATGGGGCTATAATACCGACAATGAAGACTCTATTGGGGAAAGTAGGATTTATGTGGGAGAGGGTGGAGACGCTAATGCCGCGCATATTCGAAAGTTAAATAAAAAAGACACTTTACAGAGTCCCTATAGGCCTACTCCCTCACCACCGCTACACCTGTCCCCCCAAAAGTTAAGTACAACAGGGCTACATGCCTCCTTCGACTCAATTTATGTCTTTAAGTGCCACAGAGGAGAAAGACAAACAAAGAGCATAAAGGTCAAGTCACAGCGTGTGTGTGTGTGTGTGTGTGTGTGTGTGTGTGTGTGTGTGTGTGTGTGTGTGTGTGTGTGTGTGTGTGTGTGTGTGTGTGTGTGTGTGTGTGTGTGTGTGTGTGTGTGTGTGTGTGTGTGTGTGTGTGTCTTAGAGATGCTGGTGCAGATGTTATTGAGATGCTAACAATGTGCCATCATGCCCAAAAAACTATGCAGAATTTATCATGCCAAGATTTGTTTTTCTGCAAAGTGCATTTTCTTTAGGTTTTCACAAATAAATATTTCATATGCACACATCAATTGATCATATTTTATTTTTAAATGAATTTGAATTCAGTAAACTGGACAATCTCTTGCTGTATGAAATGTAAGATAAAGTTTTTGGTCAAAATTACAGCTCAATACATGTATTACCTTAAGTATTTGACAATCTAAAGTCTAACATTTAAATTATAAAGAAGTTTACTACACATTACCAACAATCTACATGTATTTATATTTCTATTCACTTTCAAATTAGTTCAATCAATGTCGTCACATTTGTTTTCTTTCTCAAGCAAACAGTACGAAAATACTCATTGAGAAGCTAGAACTGAAATTGTCTAATGAAATTACAAATTTAGTGGCACATATGTAATTGATTAGGCTTACTGTTTCTAATGAATTATAAGTCCTTGACAATAAACGCAAAAATTTAGCTAATAATAGCTTTTTTCTTTTGCTATATACTTCATAATGCTTTCTCATTATAGCGACGATAAAATCGAATTCGTATAATCTCAAATACAACAGACTACAGAAACGAACCGAAACTAACATACAGCATGTAAGCACCTTATTTGTTTCACAAGAAAATCAGTTAACTGGGTTTATAAAGCTTTCTCTTAATTATAATTAAAGCGTTACTCTACATGTATACATTTTTCCTAATCAATGGCATTACATCAGATAATGGCAGAATGATAGTAGAATGGATTTGTTATCAAAATCGTGACAAGTAACGCAAGTACCGGCCTACACTTCTATTACAATACTACAAATCGTGAAAAGATTCATCCTTATTCACTTGGATAGGCATACGTCATCAACACTCCTTTAGCACGCACGTTGTAATCGTAGGAAGATAAGATCTCACGATGACCGATTTCACGATGATTTAGGATGTCGCGAAACTCGTAACCAAGAATGTAGGTGAAACCGATTTCATCGAGTTGTAGAGACACCGTCTTGTTATCAGATGTCGGATTGAAGAAAACTACACAAAACTCCTGCCATCCGGTAAGATTTTTTCTCCATATATCGACGTCATCAACCTGAGAATCAGAGTGAATTAATCGGAACAAGAACGGGCCTGTTTAAAAACGCATCCCGTGAAGTTAGGCTTAAACGACTTGGAAGTGATGATGTTGATGTATCACAACTGATATGACGAGATGGAGGATGACATCCGTGTTCACAGGATGGTGTCACGAAGATGATGATGTGAACTGTCTTTCGGGGTTTGATAATCGATTGTGTCGGTTTTGAGGAGGAGAAGCGGGAGGGGCAGGAGGAGGAAGAATAAGAGGAGGAAGAATAAGAGGAGGAGGAGGAGGAGGCAATGGTGGAGTTGGTGGTAGTAATAGTGTCACAAAGATGATGGAGGATGATATATCCGTGTGCCCAGGATGGTATCAGGAAGAAGATGACGATGATCTGATCTTCTTATGCGATGGAGTCGGATGTGAGGGGAGCACGAGGAAAAAACGAGGACGGGAGGATGAGGAGGGGAGGAGTGGAGAATATGGAGGAGGGGGGATGAGGAGGTGGTGGAGGGGAGCTGCCGGAGGAGGAAAATATGAGGAAGTTCTGTGGTCTAATCGTCTGCAGAAAATACGTAACAACGAAATCGTACATCCTTGCAAAACCTTAAAGTCGCAATCAGCATTGATTCTCATATGGATATTTTAAAACCATAAACAGCTATAAGGGTTTTTAAGCAAGAAATCAGAACAATTTCGATATTGCGTCAAAAATTTACTCCACAAAGATGATGTTAAAAAAAATAGTTTTTCAGACCGGCAAACTTTCACGAACTTCCATGGGATGTACATACTATGTCACAAAATCAACCCAAAATAAAATCAACAAAGCTCCCTAATACCACATTTCCAGTGATTGTCCTTTATACAAATAAAACCTGTTGTTTTAATTTCAGCCTACATTAAGTGAGGATATTGTGTCAAATTCAGATACCATCGGCAAAAATGAGTACAGTGTACAAGAATCAAAACCAAAAAAGGCCATGTTTAATTACTATAGTGTTACCAGTTGGTGTTCAGTTACAAAGAGAACCAACTACTATTTATCCAATAACACAATAAAACACGTGAAAAACAATTAAGAAGGGCCCTGTTTCATAAAAGTTGACATCATATTAACTTGTCATTCTACTGAAATTTTGGTAAAAACCCAAGGCTTTGATTGGCTATGAAGCATGTTGCCATGGTAGTTGCCAGTACAATGGCAAGTTGACATGATATCAACTTTTATGAAACAGGGCCCAGGTCTAAGACACCAGTCTAGTGTTGTACAAGACTTGCATTTCACTGTATTTGCAAGACTCAAGTACCTTCATAGAAAATTCATCATGAAAGTTACAGTGACAACACGGCATGTTTTATTAACAATTCCCAACAATAAATGCAGAACTATATCTTTCGTTTCTAATATCCACTATATCCACTCAATTATAGAAATATCATGTACTGTCTTTACCATTGATTTTTTTAAAACAAATTCTAGCGCATCTCACTAATAGTCACAGTAAAATACACATACGGCAAATAACATAAAATTATTGGATTGAAGTGCTCTTGTTATAGAATGAGCAAATCAGTTAGTTGCTTTTATAAAGCTTACGTAAATCATTTCCCTTACAATAATCAGTAATCATGCTGAAAGCTGCAATCAAACAGGAACGCACTCACACTAATTTGACAAAAATACGAATAAAGAAAGTTTTTTTTTCCCTTATTCACTTGGATAGGCATACGTCATCAACACTCCCTTAGCCGGCACGTCGTAATCGTAAGGGAGCAGAATCTCACGATGACCTATTTCGCGGTGATCAATGACGTCGCGAAGCTCGTAACCCATCCCGTACGTGAAACCAATTTGATTAAGCTGTAAAGGCACGGTCTTGTTATCCGATGTCGGATTGAAGAAAACTACACAAAACTCCTGCCATCCGGTGAGATTTTTTCTCCATATGTCGACCCCATCAACCTGAGATTGAGAATGAAGGAAGGAGGACTGTTTAAAGACGTGTCGTAACGATTATCCAAGGTAGAAGGGATGAGGCGACATCATAATGAAGGATCAACGATGACGTAACGAGATGTTGCATGTCTGGAGGATGTCACGATGATGATGATGTTCTACGAAAGTCCTGTATATCGTAAGAGCAAAGTTTAGGGTCTACCTGATTCTTCTGAGAAATCGTCCCACTTTTTTTTTTTACAGTAGAGCTGCAGTGATTTAACGAAATAATTATGTTTTTGCAAATAGAAAGGGAAAGCTTTCTCGCAGTTATGATTATGGACGTGTAAACCGTATATATACCTAGGAGAATACCACTGTTTAGATACATGTCTCGTAAAATTTGGCCTCTCCGAGTTAGAAGTGATGAGGTCGATGTGTCACGACTGACATGGCGAAATCGAGGATCATATCCATGTGCCCAGGATGATGTCACAAAGATGATGATGTGAACGATCTTTCGGGGCTTGATGATTGATGGTGTCGGTTGTCAGGAGAAGCGGGAGGGGCAGGAGGAGGAAGAGGAAGAAGACGGTGAAGGTGATGGTGGTGTCACGAAGATGGTGTGACCTTTCGGGGTTTGATAATCAGTGGTGACGGATGTTGGGAGGAGGAGAGACAGGAAGAGGATGAAGATCAGAAAGAGTAGGAGGAGGTGAGGAGGAGGAGGAGGTGGAGGAAGAGGAGGAGAAGGAGGAGGAGGAGGAAGAGGAGGTGAAGAGAAGGTTCTATACCTCCGCAGAAACGTTGACATAGAAAAAAATAGATCGTACCTCCTTTTAAACCTTATTAGCAAGCAACATTGATTTCCATCAGATATATGGAAAATTTTACCATAAACATCTGTCGGGTTTTTTTTTTTTGAAGCAAGAATTATTTCGGCAGCGCACCAAAGACATTACTCTACTGAATTGTTTAAAAACGAGTTGTTTTAGACTGCTAAATTTCACCAACTTTATGCGACGTACATTAATTTCAGTCTTCTGATTGAGCGAGGATCTTTTTATTCAATACAGACATCATCTGAGAAACGACAGTTTAGTTTGAAAAACACACAAAAATATGACTTTTAACAGTTGGTGTTCAGTTACAACTATAACCAACTACATGAGTTTTTATATCCTAAAATATATACGCAAGAGAAAAATATAGGCCTAATCACGTCCTGTGCCCGCCAATCACATTCTAGATTGTTTAGGAATCCCAACAACAAGTTCACATTTTATGTATCGTTTCCAATGCACAGCTTGTAATTGTCGGATCGTAGAATACTACCAACAATATTGAGTTTGTACAAATATCATCGCAACTGACTGTCCTCAACAATATTATCATACGGCAACTAAAGAATTATTGAATTCTAAGCAATCTCGTTACGAAACAAACAAATCAGTTGGTTGCTTTTATAAACTCCCCCCCCCCCACATCAATTATAATAATCATAAATGACATCATTGAACGCTGCAAACAGAATCACCACAGGAACACACTCGCATCGATTTTATACAAGTATAAGAATCATGAAAGATTGTATTCCTTATCATATCCGTCATTGTAAGTTTCTTGATACCTGGTTTGTCAATTGCGCATCATGTGATTAATGATATTCCAACTAGATCTGTGGAGGTGTCGCCCTTGTGACGTCAATCCGCCCATAGTCACTATTCGGCGGATTGACGTCACAAAATAATACTAGTATTCACTTGGATAGGCATACGTCATCAAGACTCCCTTAGCAGGCACGCTGTAATTGTAAGGGGACGTGTTGTCACGATGACCTATTTCGCGGTGATCTAGGACGTCGCGAAGCTCAAAACCCCTATAAAAAAAAACCGATTTGATCGAGCTGTAAAGGCACCGTCTTGTTTTCTGATGTCGGATTGAAGAAAACTACGCAAAACTCCTCCCATCCGGTAAGATTTTTTCTCCATATATCGACTCCATCGACCTGAAATTGAGAGTGGAGGAAGGAAGGAGGACGGGAGTGTTTAGAGACGTGATGGAGGTAATTTGACGTGGTCACGTGGAGGTGATGAAGCGTGATAAGATGATGGATAACCGGTGAGATGGCGAGATGGGATGATGCATGTCGGAAGATGATGACGTTCTGTGTCTTTAGCTTCTAGCGAAACTTATAGAAATAGCGAAACAACAATCTTCAAGGGGCTGATTGCGAGAAATCGACCTCAAAGGTAAAGTTTTTGCTTTTAAAATTCAAAGTAGAGTTTTATTACTCAAACAAAATAATTGTTTTTACAAAAGGAAAGGGCTTACTTTCTGGAGATTGTGGGCATGACCATAAGCCACATTCCTATAGGAAAATGTATAAGCCTACTATTGAAAACCACAGCATGGAAAACGAGACTGCCGACCTAAATCTTCATGGAAAGACATCACAGAGAGGTGATCCGACATTTGCTCCGGCGACAATATTTCAGAAGACAAAGAGTTAGGGTTAGGGTTGCCATTGGGTTTCCAGTTCAGAATAGGGTTAAGGTTAGGGCTGAGGTCAGGGTTAGTGCATGAAATAACCGTCGGAGCAATTGTCGCCGGAGCAAATGTCGGACATTCAACAGAGAAGGATCATCCAGGTTGATCTATTGAGGAGGCAGAAGTGGCAAGAAAGGAGTGCATGATTTGGAAGTGCCTCTCATGTGAGGCAGGAGGTGAATCAACACACGACCGTTTGGTAAAAATCTGGTGAAATAAGATTTTCGCGTCTTAAATAAAATCATGCCCAAAACATAATTTGTTGTTTCGTCTGTGAACATGAGACGAGTACGAATCAATGAGTTGTCGACTGTACTGCAACTGGTGAATAGATTAGATGGTCGGATATTGGTCGGATTGTAATCGGGTCTCGATCAGTGCTAGTGCAGAGGGTTTCAGTCTAGAGTCTCATAGCTATGCCACAGATCCTAGCCTTTGTATGCTTTGATAACGTTCAACTTGACGTGCTGATACTCTCAGTCCTGGTGATCGTGTGTGATGTTTTGATTACATCGGCTGTGCATATCCTTTCGATGCGACGTCATTGATCAGTAATGCTAGGTTCACACTGCCGATCTGTTAACTCGATCAGGCCCGATCAGGCCAGTATTGGGCCTGGTCAGTCTCGCTCGGCAAGGTAATCGGGGTCAATCTACCTTGATCGGGCTGATCGACAACTCTCTGGCTCTCTACTCGAATGTTTTTGGCGGTTAAAAATATTCGAGTAGGTAACCAGAACGAAGTCGATCAAGGCAGACGGACGCCGATCATGGTAGATTGAGCCCCGATTACCGGCCGAACTGGACCGATAAGGCCAAAATTTGGCTTGATCGGGCCACATCAAGTTGGCAGATTTGTGCATACTTGAAATGTCATGACATTTCTGGAAAAGAATAATCGCATCATCTTTGTGTGTGTTGTCAATTCTGAGCAAAATGCGATGTAAACTATTTTGGTCGTGAGGGTAGATAAAGCATTTGTTTTCATCTTGTAGTATTTCAACTACGCCACTGTAACAGTGCATTAACCTGAATAATATGCCTTTTACATTATTAAGACAACAATCTTACCCCATTGTATGATTATAAAGTTGCCCCCTCGAGAGAGGGCTTTTCATACAGCCCTACATGTTTTTTTTAATTAACCGAGGACATTTTTTGATGGATTCATGAAACATCAAAGAAAACACACTAAAAGTACATTAATATAAAAGCAGCGACTTCTACACAATGTGAATCAAGTTTATTTCAATTGCCAGGTAGTGTCGACAAAATTGTGATACATCTGAAGCAAACAAACA
Organism: Eucidaris tribuloides; assembly: GCA_001188425.1. NCBI lineage: Eukaryota > Metazoa > Echinodermata > Echinoidea > Cidaroida > Cidaridae > Eucidaris > Eucidaris tribuloides. The sequence continues at coordinate 26,184 of JZLH01S0299146.1, read as the reverse complement.
AGAATTTACAGTATACGGTTTACCTTCGCCGAATTCCCCATATAAACTACATTAAAATGTTTCGTTATACTCCGATTACTTCCCATATTTGTTGCAATCATTCTGATATACATGTATAATACCACTATACAAAACGAAAGAAAGAAAGAAAGAAAGAGTGTTTGTAAATACTACGGCACCAAACTACTAGAACATAATCTGGTTTATCTTCGTAAGATGTGAAAGACTATATGATTTGATGACCTCAAGTGCGAGAGAAACAGACTCGTCACCAAAGCGTTAACATGGAATAGATGCACTGCAAAATCCTGGGTGTTAACACTCATGGTTTTGCCGAATTGATACGAAATATGGTGTAAATCATCAAGCCTTATAGTGTTACAAATATGTGTTACATAATTCTTTCGGTGTTAGAGCAACGCTTATATAGCATGTTTAAATTCAACACTGGTTTAAGTTCAATACAATTAAGACTATCGAAACGTATACCTTAACATTTTACACACGCATCAAACAAATGTTGTTGGAATATAATACATGAATATCATTCTTCAAAAGCACCTTAATTGAGTTATTATGTAGGAAGTATTTCTAAAAAGAGCAAACAGTTCATACTTTAAGGGATGTTTCCGAAGAGCAAAGAAGGGACATTTCAGAATGAATTTAGAATGAAAGTGATTTTGTTTAGTCTTGAGCACACCTCAGGGTTACAGTGACTCCTTTCAGAGAGTACAAAATTCACGCGATTCAGTGTTTAACGAGTAAAAAAAAATCCCGTGCGAGTGTTCTACGTTTCGTGATGAGGAATGATTTTGTCACGTATAATGCTCACATAAACTTGTCGTTTAATTTGTCGTTTTAGCTAATTGGTATACTGAGTGCAATCATTAATCATTCGCTTGGATATGAATACGTCATTAGGACTCCTTTAGCAGGTACGCTGTAATTAAAAGGGGTGAAGATCTCACGATGACCGATTTCACGATGGTTTAGGACATCGCGAAATTCGTAACCAAGGCCGTACGTGAAACCAATTTTGTCGAGCTGCAAGGACACGGTCTTGTTGTCTGGTGTCGGGTTGAAGAAAGCTAGACTGCACTCGTCAATCCCGGTCAGATTTTTCTTCCAGATGTCCACTCCATCAACCTGAAGTTTAGAGATGAAGAATTGGAAGGAGGATGATATGGAAGTATTCCCGAGATGGAAGAAATGATGATCTGTCTTGAGGTTTTTAACGATGGGAGTGATAGGTCCACATGTCACTGATGAGATGACGAGAAGGAGGATGACACAGAATTCCCCAGAGACAGAAGAAATGATGACATATGTCTTGGGGTATTCCACGATGGTAGTGATGAGGTACATTTATCACTGATGAGATGACAAGGAGGAGGAGGAGGATTTGGAAGTTTTGATGGCATATATGTCTTGAGATATTCCACGATAGAAGTGATGAGGTCCACGTATCACTGATGAGATGATGAGGAGGGTGGCATGGAAGTGTCTCCGAGATGAAGAAATGATGATGTGTGTCTTGAGGTTTTCCACGATGGGAGTGATGAAGTCCACGAGTCACTGATGAGATGACGAGAAGGACGATGACATGCAAGATTCCCCAAGATGGATGGAATGATGACACGCATCTTGAGGTTTTCCACGATGGAATTAGTGAGATCCACGTATCTCTGATGAGATGACGGGAAGGAGGATGACATATGTCTTGAAGTTTTCCACGATGGGGTGATAAGGCCCATGTATCACTGACATGACGAGATGGGGAATGATATCGGAGGGATAATGTCGGGAGGATGATGTCGGTAAAAATAGGATTTTCGTTCCATGAACGATTTGATGAAAGTTTCATAATCAACGTCAGCGAGTGATACAAGGTTTCTTTACTGTATGAAAATGCGGCAACAGGTGAAAACATAAAATATTCTGGTGAAGAGGTGCGAATACATTAAAAGTCATTGATACACTTGATTGACAGAACCTTTCAAAATCGGAAAGGAGTACAAAAATAATCATTAATTAAAAAATCGCATTTTTAAAGTTTCATTTACCCCCGTGGTACATCAGACTTACATACACCTCTTTGATCAGTTAACCAAAAGATTGGAGAATGAGCAAAGACCGAAGGTTCGCATTCTGTTGACGCTACATGAATAAGTCAACAAAATTAAGTGTAATTAAGATATATGTTATTCTTCGCAAAAAAAAGAGGAATTGTCCTTAGGCGCGTATTTTCGGTTATTTTCTGCTTGCATGGAGCGATGGATTTTGGTCTCATAGGTTTTTCGCCTCTAATCGGTACAGAAAGAAACCCACTTAATTGTAATTGACAAAGAATCATTTCAATGTCGATGATTTCTATGGACTTTTTAACTCTTTACATTTCACTTCATGAAATTTTGTGAATCATGCGCGTGGCCTCTACCGATTTGTGAAGGATCATAAAGGCGCTCAACAAAGCCGTAACTCCTCAATGCGCCTCGTTCCCGGAGCCTTGTTATCAAAATCATTTTTTTTTTATTACTATCATTCACTTGGATAGGCATACGTCATCAACACTCCCACGGGAGGCACACTGAAAACAGACGGAGTAGAAATATCAAAACGACCTATGTCACCGTGATTTATGACGTCACGAAACATGTAACCAAGGTAGTAAGAAAAACCGATTTTGTCGAGCCGTATAGACAGTCTTGTTTTCCGACGATGGATTTAAGAAAACTAAACTGTACTCCTCACTTCCGGTGAGATTTTTCTCCCAAATGTCGACCCCGTCAACCTGAAGTCCAGAGTGAAGGAACAAGGAAAGACAGATAAATGAATAGGTATGATGGCTGGATAGATAGAAAGACAGGTAAACAGAAAGATTGACAGAAAGATAAATAGTCAGATGGACAGATAGATAGATAGACAGACAGACAGACAGACAGACAAATAGATAGATAGATGTGATGGAGGTAGCCACGGTGGAAGTGATGATGCCAACTTATCACAGATGAGATAGTGAAATGGAGAATGATTTTGGGAGGATACACACTAAGAAAAATAGGTTGAACTTTGCACCTTTGGCATTGTCACACTGGGAACACCTTTACGGGTGCAACTTTGCACCTTTCAACCTTAAACGTGCAAAGTCACACCAGTAAAGGTGCTCCCATTGTGACATTGGTCTGCACCTTCAACAGTGCAAAGTTGAAGCTATTTTCTTAGTGTGTTGTGTTAAATTCACCAAGGATTTCGTACAATACATGTAACACAGTAACACTACCAGATTGAATTCCTTCAAACATTCTTTGAAAAATATGAATTGCACATACAAATGTAAATATATACAGTGGCGTACCGTGGGTCAGCTCAAGGGGGGGGGGGGTCACCCAGTCGCTCAGCCGAAATTGCATTTTCAGATGGTGGATTTTAAGCGTTGCGAACGCTGAGCGTGCGATAGGGACGGGGATAGGGGTACCCCTGTCAATTTTTTTTGTTGTTTTTTTGGTGCTATTTTTGTGTTAAAATGTACCACAATTCAATAATTTTGTAATAACAAAAATCTCTATTTTAATATATGGGTTTATTTCATACTGAATATGTGTTTGTATGTATGTCATTAGTGGTGAAAAAGCAATTCCGCAAGCGAGGGTAGCGAGCGAGCGGTTTGGAAAACTTTGAAATTCTAAAACGAAAAATGCGGTTTGCAGGCCCCTGGCAACAAAGGAGGGGGTGCGTATAAGTTAAAAAAAAACTTTAGAGAATTCAAGTAGGGTCCCCGTCCCCGGTGGGAGTAACGGAGCTCCGCTCCCTGAAGCTCACGGTTTCTAGCAGTTTCATTTTATATAGGGAATATTTGTCTGTATGTGTGTCATTAGTGGTGAAAAGGCAATTCCGCGAGGGAGCGTAGCGAGCGAGCGGTTTAGAAAACTTTGAAATTCCAAGAAGAAAAATGCGTTTTGCATGCCCGTAGCCATGATATTTCAAAGGAGGGGTGCATATAAGTCAAGAAAACGGGCCTATGACAGGGGAAAGGGCTGACCATCCTAATGGATGGGTTCCAGGGATCCACCTTATAAAATTCCAAGTAGGGTCCCCGTCCGAGGTGGGGGTCAGGGGGCTCCCCCCCCTGACTATAACGGCTTCAAGTCGTTTCATACGGATATATTTGTCTCTCTGCTAACACTACTCCTCTTTGAAATGGAGAGTCAACAATAACTAAACCACCCCATTTTTCACAATTGTTGTAACTTCGTTCGAGTTTATGAATTTTGTAGTCTGAAATGCCGATAGCAGGCCACTTTTAATACGTGGTGGTGATTTGTCGGGGGTCAGGGGGCGGGGCCCCCTGAAGCTGGAGCTCGAGCATGAGTTTGATCGGTTTTATAAGCTTATTGCGACCTTTTGATAACCCTTTTGTTTTTGAAATGGACAGCTACAGTCGGCAATAATAAAACAAAGTAAAACAAAACACCCCCCCCCCACTTACGAACTGTTTGGCACTTTCCACGGTTTAATTTTTTGTATTGTGAACTGCTGACAGCAGGTGATTTTCAAAACATGGCAGTAATATGTCGGGGGTCATGGGGCGGAGCCCCCTGAAGCTCATGGGTTCTAGCGGTTTGATGAGACTGTTTTGACCCCTGACATCACTGTATTCGTGAAATTTACTAAAGGGCCTACATTCAAGAATAATCAAAAACCTATTATAGAAATACATTCTTTTGAACTCACCCCCCCCCCACGATACGGTCCTGGTAATTCGAAATAATTCATACAGCAATGTGCATGCAAACAGAATTATGCAAAATGTTTATTCAGGTCATAACCCCTCTATCCGAATCGAATTAAATGCGTTACAAGGGCACTCAGTGGCGAAACTGAATTTTACAGGAATGCAAAATGGCGCACAGGCAAAAGGTGTGTCATGCACGTGGGTGATGAATTTTGGAGAAAAAATTTCGGCACAAAATTGTTTGATTTTCATAAGTATATCTGAAAAATTGCCTGCGCTATAGCTGGTTAATAATCAAAATATGTCGCTCTGTACGAGCGACAGATTTTGAAGAGTAAAATGATTCCATCGGGGAGGGGGGGGGGGGATATTCTCATTCGAGCACGATTAATAATGTGGGAACGCCTGAATATCCACATTGATGCACAAACCCTAACTACCACTTTAAATAAGTTCAAAAGAACGTATTTACTTTCGAAATTAATATCAAAAATTTGCTCAGTCGAAGCTTGCACCTGCCTTGTTACAATCCAGCGGAGTTTATGTAGTAGCAAATGACGGCAGAACGCAGAACGCAAAACAAAAAAACAAAATTTATTGAATGAATCAGTTGATAATAGAGGTTAAAAAACGAGTAATACCTTACGCTTAAATGTCTAATGTTTAAAGGTGCATTCCAAAAGCAAATTTCTAGGTCGTTCCCCTTAATTTTCCTTTCTTTTTTTCCTTTTTTTTTTGCCGGCCGATTGGGGGGGGGGGGGGCACAGTGCCCCCCCCCCGTGCCCCCGTAGATTACGCCACTGAATATATAATATTGAAGACATCTTATACAATAATACATGAAACGTGATTAACAAGTGCTTTCAAAATTATCTGCCTAACTGTATAACTTTGGACAGGTACCGCCCCCCCGACCGCCCCGCCCGGAACACGTAAACAAAATCTCGTCGTGCGCTTGAGTACGAACGAACGTTTAATTCGTCCTGACGAATTTACTTCGTCACTGCTATTTTTTGAATGCTGTAACGAAATTGAGACCAAATCTTTTCTGTAGAATAGGCATGACGAATATTATTTGCGTTATACGAGAAATAATATTCGTCATGCCATCTACAGAAAATTCGTCCTGCACTCTATCCTACAAATATTGCTTATCTAGACGAATTGCTTTCGTCCAGCTCTTCACGCCGCTTCTCTCTGAGCATGCACGCTCGATCTGATATCCTATAATGATATGCGAATCGGCCTTGAACGGAAGACACCGAAACATGCCAAGCAACCTTTGAAAATGACCGAAATATAAGCACAGACCAGCTGGAGTGAAGAAAGAAGCGGCCCCTAGGGAAGAGACCTATCTCAGGATCACAGACTTCGTATCGTACGGTGAGTCGTACTTGTTTCATACAATAAATTTGATTTCCCCCCCGTTTAGCGCTAGCCATGCGGTACGAGTGCGAATGGCAATGATATGATATATGTTACGTTACACTGTAAACAAAATTTAAGTCATGCTCTGGAGTGCGACGAGATGTAATTCGTCCTGCTGTTTTCTAAGTATAAAGGCCATCGCACACAGTGGCGTATCTAAGGGGGGGCAGAGGGGGCACGTGCCCCGGGCGCCACTTTAAGGGGGCGCAAAAAATGCAAAAAAAAGAGAAAGAGGAAGATGAAAAAAGAAAGGAAAATTATGAACCTTATAGGAATTATGCGCCCCTCCCTCCATGCAGTCCACAGGGTAAAATGCGTTAGAAAAATGGGTTTTTTATAGGATTATAAGTACCAATATTTTCTAAAGCTCGGTCGCTCCGCTCCCTCGCATAAGTTTGCAAAGACAATCTACCGCTTGGTCGGTCTTTTTTTTTTGACATTTGGGCGGGCAGAGGGAGCAGGAGCGGATCTAGGTATTTGCTAAGTGCGTTGACTCAGGGGCGTCGATCCATTTTGCAGATGGGGGGCAAAAGTGAACATCTCAAAAATTTTCGGCGCGCTCCGCGCGCCAAGTTGCAATACAAATTGAAAATTGTGCATGTTTGATAGTACTTTTATGCTAAGTTTAATGGTGTTGTAGTGCTTTCTAACGCTTTTTAAATATGATGGCGTTTTCTATATGCACATCACGATCACAGTTCACTTGGCAGCCCAAAGGAGGGGGGGGGGGGTAGGTTAACACCCGTAGGTCCGTCACTGTTGGGGGCGATCATGGCTTGTCGTACCAGTATTCCGCTGGCCGTTACATTTTACCAGGCAGAGCATGGGGAAGAGAAGGAGGAGCCCAGCTCATCCATGTCGAAAGCTGTTAAAAATATTATGTAACCAAACATTGTTATGGCAACTGCTGAAAAACCCTAGCTCTTTTCATATTCCACAAAAATATACATGTATTCATATAAATAAACACAGAACAATTATTCTGATTTCTTTCTGCAAAACTCTAGATTATGAATTAAACTGCACGACTATTCCGGCAATCCTTCCTGGATATGTTGTTGTCAGAAATACATCAATGTATTCTGATTCTACAAACTTCTGACTAAATCAATATCCTGAAATAACAAACAATTATTGTTACATATGAATGGACTCATCATTCCACCAACCGTGCTACACTGTGCATAAAGAATGGACCAAGAATTAACATGCAATTTTTTC
>JZLH01S0299146.1:0-10553 GCA_001188425.1 Eucidaris tribuloides | reverse complement strand
CCCCGGGACCCGGGGCATGAAAAAATCGATTACATCAAATTTAGATGCGTTTTACATTTTTCAGTCTGCTGATAAAAACACAAACGAATCACATTTTTTTATGACTATGTTACCACATTTTCAGGTCGTGCTTTTGCCCTCATACCCTGTAAAAAGTGTGTTTAGCGATTAAAAACTGTACGGTGTTTAGAAAGTGATTAAGATGTGTTTAGAAAATATGTTTTAGATTGACAGTGTTTAGAAACTGGACACCGGCGTTTAGTGATTCACACAACATTTAGCCTCTAAACGTGTTAACAAACAAAAAGAACGTGTTTAGAAAAGCACTTTACCCCCCCCCCCCGGGGGGGGGGCCATTCACTCGCTAAACACAGTGTATTATGGAGTGCGCAAGTTGTCGTATGGGATGCCCTTTTATTACAAATCTCATGATTCCCGCTAATTTTAGGAATAACAATCACTCTTGTCGTCCGAGAATGATTACTGCGGTATGACTGTGAAAGAGATCGTCTTCTGCCGTACGGTATTTGTCCAGACAGTATACTGAAAAGTTGAGAAATTATGTCCAAAAGAATTATAATTTCTGAATCACGTACACTCCTGCAAGATTAACATCACGAAGATTACTGTACAATTTAATGTATCAGCGCAGAGCAAATTAAAGCAACAGAGCAGGCGGGTGAGGTTATAGAGGGTGTCCCCTCCCCGCGGTGATCTTATGCTTGTTTAAGCATGTAAATTATATGTGTGTATTTATTTGTATACATTTACTTGCTAATTGACATGCTTATGATGCCGGGCAGTTTTCAATTCATTTACGTAAAATCAAATGATAAAGTAAACCAAGCGCTACCATTCTTTAACTTCTTTACGTTTGCACATGATATTCATTAAAATCGAGTTAGAAGCGGATCTTATGTCTCACGAACCTTCGGTTGACTGGAATCCCCTCCGCCCCCCCCCTCCCCCAGAATGTAATGTCACCTGGATCGGACCACTGAATGAAATATGAAGGGGGAGGGGGAGGGGGAGTGAAGAGGACATGTTTGAAATGAATTTGATTGCCTCGAGTGTGAAGACAACAAATACACATTCATGTGGGACACGATCCACGGTAGATGTGAAATTTGTACTCTAAATAACGTACGTCATGAGGCTTAATTTTGCTCGCGATACAAAAGCGTATCACATCTAACAGTATTATTTTAGAGTCGATGTGACGGTGGAGTCTGGGATGTATGTTATCTTTAGCATCAATGGCAGACAAGTTTAAAATATCATTACGAAATTGAACGAACAGATTGTAAAAACCCGATAAATTTAAAATTAAAAATGATTGGCATCGTGCAGGATAGCACATTTTTAAAATTTAGATTTAAAGTGTAACATTTAAAAAGTACATTTATCCAACTGTTAACTTAAGCAAATTTGAAGTTTTATTCGGTATCTGACACTTTGTACAGTAAAAAACTGGCAAATTAATTGAATTCCAATTAAAGTAAAGATATGACTAATGGAAATGTGCATTTATAGCATATTTATTCAAAAATTATAAGAAAATGTTGGCACAAGCACATCGCCCGAAAAGAAATCTTTGCACTATGAATCATGCATGCATTTTACTCCTCCAATTCATTTGGGAACATAGCATATTAAAAGCATCTCAGTTACATCTGCATCAGTCTTCTTAACACCCCAAAACACACACTCTCTCTCTCACACACACACACACACACACACACACACACACACACACACACACACACACACACACACACACACACACACACACACACACACACACACACACACACACACACACACACACAAATGATCACCCACACAAACACATGTAAACACAAAAATACACACTATCATATACCCACACAAAAACACATTCACACGTACACACTCACACAAACACACACACACATACACACACGGACACTCACACAAACACCACAAACACACAACTTCACACATACAAATCCATCACACATGATGAAACATGCTTGATGAAAAGGCTCTTTAGTGTGAAAATCTCTTGGAGCAGCAACTTTGAATGTGAAAGCTATATGAAAATGTATAAAAGTGGGAGAAAACAGTAAAAGATTGTGACTGAAATGGGAGTTATGGAGTTGTGTGTAAAATGCAGAAGTTCCATGTTTGGATCAGTTAACGTAAAACTTGATTATCTGCTCATTTACAGCATGTCCCAGAAAAAAATGTCCTCATAGACCACATAATAATTAGCAAAATCAAGTTTTATACTCAATAAAGTTTACATATTTAGAAAGCCCACCTAATTTTGTAATTCCTGTGAAAATTTCAAAGGTCTCACTTCATTGATTTTGAAGACACACTATTATGTAATAGCAGTGCTTTCCAGTCCATTCCAAATTTTATGAAAATAAAGGCACATCACAGACATATTATACCTTATTCCATGCTTCATTTAAATAATCTCAACGACTGTTCATTCACTTTTTAAAATCAAAACTAATCAAAGTTTTGTTTCTCTGGTCGTGTTTGCTTTCAAACAGTGTGTTCCACTTATGGTTTGTCCTTCCATGTCCAGCTTGTAAACTTTTATAGTTCTCATGCACGTCCTTCCACCTGATTTACATTCAGGTTGATGTACTGCTGTAGCATTGCAAATTTGGAATGGGCTGAAAAGCACTGCTGTTACATAACAGACTGTGTATTCAAAACCAATGAAGTGGGACCAATGGAATTGTCATAAAAGTTAGAAAATAAAATGGGCTTTTTAAATCTGAACACTAAATTTAGGCTGGTACTTAATTTTGGAATTAATTTAGCAGTCTATCTGAGGGACATTCTTTTGGGACATGCTGTATGTGTTAATAATTCTGCTTGTTTTTAACTTGAAATATGAGGGCAAATATAATTTAGTGATCATGTGGTGACCATAGCTTCTTTGATAATGCACGATTTCTGTTCTGTGAAGTACAATACACATGGAAATGATGACATATTCAAACATGAAATAGTGAATCACATAAAATTTATTTGTATAATTCATACAAAATTTACAATACACACAACAGAACATGTTACATTATTATGGAATACAATATACATAATACACTGACTCGATTCCATTATTTTGGAACAACATCATCAACACCAAAATGACAGATGGCAAAGACATGGGAAGCCCATTTTGAAAGACATACCATTGATGTATGATGACATTTGCCTGTGTTTGTGTACTTTTGTACAAGAATGAGATATGATCATGCAGCACCAAAACATAACAATAACAATGGATGGTTTGACTGATAAATTTGCATCCAAACTGAAATCGATCATAACGGGGAACAGACAGGAAATGAAAATTATAAATGAAAGTGATTTTTGGCAACAATGTAGATCTGCAAGCCTGTTCTCTTGCCTGAGAAAGTAGATCATTTATCCTCAAATCCAAATAATGATACTAAAAATACAATAAATATTGATTTATATCTCCCACAGCAATTTGGTTACATTTGCCTATATCTGGGTAGTTCATTCATTTAAAAAATCTTAGTGGTACATATACAAATTAATGCTGTGTCCCATAGAATTTCAAAGGGCAGACAGACAACAGGTAAGAGGAAAATCAGTACCATTTACAACAGCATGTAGCAAAGTCAATACAATTTTGTCAAAAATGTCTTGCAGATAGTCAGAAATAGCACTTCCCTTACCTTTCAAATTGCAAGTGAATAAATTATTACAAAAAGATCAACTTTGAGAATGAGAGAAGTCAGAGAACAGGATTCTGCATTACTAACCCCATGTAAAGCCTTGACATCAAAATAATCAATGATTACCAACAAAAATGTGTTCTTCAATATAAATCCATAGTCTAAGTTTATGACTATTTTTCCTGAGTATTACAGACAACTATAACAAAATCTCACAATAAAAAAAATACATAAAGAAAATCATGGGTAGTATCATTTGAAACATCATAAAGTATCAAAGCTGCATACTTCGAATATTTATACAACTATTGAATGTTTTACATCATAAATGATTCCTACCCAATACCTAAGCTCCTAGAAGTGGACAATTCCTTTGGAAAAAAATATCAAGACACTAGTTGAATGTGACTAATTACATTATACACCTGCAAAAATATATAAATATTTCTTTAAAATGATGAACAATTTTTGTCACTCATAATGATTTCCATTGAAATATACTTGAGTACATGTACAATAAATATTGCTCATCTTTGTCTTTCATTTGTAAATAGCTATAAGTATGTTCCATATTCAAGATGTTTGTAAATAATTCATTCCAATTTGTATAAAAAAATAGCTTTAAGTACAAGCCCTTCATTATAAACCTCTGTGGTCACATTTCTCATCCACTCAATAACCATAACTTTTCAGTAAGTTTCCTTTGTTCAGGCAATTTAAACAAATAACCCGACTCCTCTTAAGGAATGCATACTCGTTTTATCCCAAATATACCCAAGTAACAAGAAAATTTGAACTTTTCAAAGTAAAACTATTTCTTTTTACTTTTCAGTAAAAAAGTGAGAACATTTATGTTCAAAGTAAATGGATATTTGTTCTGCTATGACATCTCATATTTTTTGTACAGTTCAGAAGTGCAGATTACCACTAATTATATGAAATTACATAAAACACTGGAAACCATATATTTTGAGTGGCTTATCTTCATGAACTCAAATTTTCCATAATGAGTTTCTAAAAATGTTCTACATTCACTATATCCATGGTAATATGATTAACATCCCATCAGTGGGTCATGACTTATTGTTGGAGGACAGCAAGTTTTTTTGACTCATGGATGGAGAATGAATGTACGGAAGTGACAAACAACAGCCCCCAACACTATGGTCATTGTGGAGGTATAAATACTATGGTGTTTTGATAAAATCAAGGTCAAATGTTTAACATTTTGGCATTCCATTTACATCTGACAACACAATTCATGAATTACTTTAGCCACTGAATAGTGAATATGGTCGCAAATGAAAAGAATTTGATCTCACCATTTGAATTTATTACAAATTCAACACCTTGTTGAAAATGGGAAATGGCACTCTTCCCAGCCAAATGCGCATATGCAGATTCTAAAGACAGTTTTGACACTCATTCTATCTTTTCTGGCTTCCAAAGGTATTGTATGGCAATGTTCGTAAAAATTCAAGTTTCTTTTTTTAACCTACAGAAATCTTCCATCGATTGTATGATTAGTTTATAAGATCTGTAACGGCAGCATTACCTCATGAAATAAAAATTGACATTTTAATCACATCTCGCTGATTTCATTGTAAAAAGGTCCAAAAACTTATGATCACAACCCCCCCCCCCCCTCCCCTGCGAAAAAAATCCTGGATACACCCCTCTCCCACGATACTGGAATATGCACATATTTGCATCTAAGACTAGGCATTGCAATTGCAGTAAATCCCATAGAATCTGGTTTTATAATCTGTTCATGATATCTGCCTGATCTGATTTATGATCACTGAATTTAATGCACTTTGGATTAAAAATTTAATTATTATTGCACTTGTTACGGAGCCGGTTTAGCTCTCATGACTGCCACTCCACTAGGATTGACTTTCTGCGTCAAGGTATCGTTCATTTTTAACTGCTGCATGATGTCGCTCCCTAACGCCCTGATACCGCTCAGGAGGTACCCGTTCTTCACCGGTGGTAAACCCAGCTCGGTCAACGTGGAGTTAAAGTTGATCGGAAGTTTAACGTAGCGACTCAAGAATGCGATTAAATACTCCTGGTTCTCTAAGGGGCGTGTCCACGCTTCAATATTGAACTTTGTATCCTGTGCAGGGTCAAAGGGTGAGGTTTTGAAACCATGAGGATTGTTTCATAAATATTTACAATTATGTGTTACTGCAATGTTTGACACACACTCAGACATTGAACAGGCAAGGGGTGGGGGGGGGGGGGCTCTGACGTCATTCAAAGGTCATGCTGTTACCTAATGTTACACAGACAACCATAAAGAAAGACAAATCTTACAAAAATGTCACGAAATCATTATTGCCTGCCAAAAATATAGTGAAATTGCGAAGATAAGTTATTCACAGTTTCACACACTGAAGCTTTCCCACAGCCCAACACATGATTGCTCTAACGATAAATACACTACTGTAAACCAACACCAACAAAAACCTTGAAATAATGAATTTTTTAATCTTTAGGGTCTGGTGGGGAAATGAAAAGTGATTCATGCATTAAAGCACTATATCACCATTCGGGAACAGGTCGATACATCATTGGTTTGTTTAAGCTTCATTCCAATTGTGTTAAAGCTTTGCCTTATGTTAGCAGCATGACACAATCAGCCACAACTGTGCAAACAGCCTGTTAGAAGCAAGCATAAAATTGGTTGCATGGACACCCTTATGGATTCACATCAAATGATTGCAATAAGCATGATTAAAGCAATATTTTTGCATCGATTAAAGTAGATTCACAACGTTAAGCAAACAATGACAAAAAAATGACACAAAGATATTATTGCACAATCAAACTGAAGGTGACACATGAACACGTTCAGTCTGCACTTTGTTATAGCAGATGTTGACTGAATCTGGCCACTGGTTTTTCATGGTCATGATTTCACTGCAATGTACTTAACCCATCTTATCAACCTAGGAGTTACAGTGCTGACAAAAAAATCTACCCATCCAGGCTTTATGCACAAGATACTGATAGTGGCAGCTTCAGCTAAGATGGGTGACCCATGGGCCAGCTTGGCCAAATGAGGGAGTTGTAAGATGTTGGAAGAGGTGAGAGGTCACAACTGTACTGGCGAGTAAGGCAGTCATGCTCACCTGGGTCTATTATCAAGATGATGGTATCTAAGATGGTGGGGTAAAAGCATTGGGGTGGCACCAACTAATGGCAGTGTTTGAATCCTACCTCTATTATCATTTCCTATAGACAACACATTAGTCGAGGCCAAAAATATATCAATTTTATCCAGAAACTGGTTCGTTTCCACAGCTGCAACTAGCGAACCAATTACATTTATGTTTGTTTCCAAAATATAAGAATACCATAGCACAATCTTCTCCTTGACTGTTCAGACATATTATACCTTTCAGACAGTACATTGCATATATTCTCAAAACCAACACTGTTTAATATTCTTTGTTGTTTAACCCATTGAAGACAGTTTGATTATGCTCTAACATGCATTTCTCATAGGCCTCGCGAAGAGATATCTCGTGTCTAGTCTCCAACGGGCTAAGGGCTTTCAATTCCATTTAAAGTATTTGTTTTTTTCGTATCTGGCAACCCCTTCTCACTGTAATGTTTTATGGAGCTGGTCTAGCCTTCATCACAGCCACACCATTAGGTTTGACTTTCTGCGTCAACGCATCGTTCATTTTTAACTGCTGCATGATGTCGCTCCCGAACGCCCTGATACCGCTCAGGATGTACCCGTTCTTCGTGGGTGGCAAACCCAGGTCAGCCAACGTTGTGTTCACCTTCAGGCTATGCGGAGTTTTGATACGACGACCAAACAACGCTATGACATAACATCCCTCCTGAAGGGGGCGGGTCCACACGTCAATCAGCACCTCGCCATGTCTAGTATCCTGGGTGAGGTCAAAGGTCATAGCAGGTCAGATGTCATAGCAGCAATCACTAACAATTTCCCATGTGGTAGTGACATGTCAATATGGTTCACAGATGGACTCAGTGATTATTGGCTGATTAATTTTGATGATGATCACTCAGGTAGGAGAATGGTCTGGAAATGTTGTTCTCAGGTGCATAGAAGACAAGATGAACCCACTTACACCAGATGATGTCAAGGTTGTGACGAAAGGTTAGGATTAGGATGACGAAATGGTGTGAATTATATTCTACATACTAAGAATCCTGCTATAGGATTGGTCAAGACGAATCACGTGATAGAGTGTAGTTTTGCCTATCAATTCACTCCAAGAAGAAAAGTTTGTTGCACTTGATTGTGTTCGTGCTTTTGTTGTTCATTGTACTCGTAAGTCAATGAGGCCTAATGTGTTTTCAATATTTTTGAGTACATGCGGAAACAAATGCGTCGCACTTGGACTATCAATTGCCTATCAGTCACTCTGTTGGTGGTGTTGTGCAGCAAATTACAAAATTACTTTACGTGATTGTACCACTCCATAAAGAAGAAAACCTTCTTGTATACTCTCATAGAGAAGTAAATATTTTCTTTCTACTGAGTGTAGTTAAATGGTTTCAGATGTGGAATATAAAGCAAACAATCAGTGATCTGAATCTTCATGGTATCTTTCCTCAGCATCGCTTCGAAAAGATTGCTACATATATCCAGATTGCCTCGGAAGTGATAGATTGTCCCATCACCTTCACCAACGGTTACTATCAGGATCCCCTCAAAAACCTCACCTATCATGTCAGTAAAGCAGCAAGACCACATAGAGAAGATGGGCAATTCCAGCGTTATGGAAATTACATTCAGACACTTTTTTGCAACTTTGGGGGCTTATTTCTAGAAATCATCATTATCATTCGAACCTTTTTGTGGAAATCTCACACAGGTCACCCTGAAGTGTTAACAGTTTAAATTTGAATTAGTTTCTGTTTATCGTTTGGAAGTTATCACACATAATGCTTGCCGTTACGGACATTACATTTTTTGGACAAGACTTTTCACCTACCAACGCATTTGTCAAAAATTTTGTGAGCTTAAGCATAAAGTGAAGCCAATTTTCTTCTGAAATGGGTGCTGAAGACCTGTTTAAGTTGTAGGATGACACTTAGGTACAACAGATTCAGTATATCCCATACAGGACCATAAATGTTGCGTTACAGACATTATATTTTTAACGTTACGGACATTTCACCTCGGACCACTTTTTTAGGTCCTCATATTCATACTTAAAACCATTTGATAACTAATATAAAGCTAATATTAGTCATTTTTGGTCCTTTCTTAACTAAAAACTACAATAAATTAATTCTGAAGTGCTGTTGAATGTGAAATAATGAGACTCAAAGATTGTGTGTTTTTCAAAAATGATAAGAAATTTTTGCAAGAAAATGGGTTTTTTGAAGAAAAGTATGTCAAAATATACTTCAAATGTATTCAAATACCCCTCAAATTAAAGAGTTTGATGATTTCTATTGTGTGATACTAAATCTATCACCGTAGCACATATATTTTTTGAATTATTACAGATTTCATGATTTTGAGCCCGGGTAACATTTTTCGCGGAATTGCCCAGATGCAAAATTCCAGTTATACCTAGGTAATCTGGTGATATCCAGTGACAATTCAGTGTTGCAGAAGTCTTGCTGTGAGTGGTATCCATGACAGTGTATGTGTACTTTATGGGCTTACCACACATATACTCTAAGTCCTGAAGAGCAGCTGCATTGACAGAATGAATGCTAAATGCATACAGTTCATCTTACTTATTACTTTCTCAAATTGAAAGGTGTACACAATACAGCAATTTTTTTTTTTTTTTTCGGGGGGGGGTTAAGTTTTTATTAGGTTAACGTCATAACTCTATCACCATAGTATGCATATCCCTTCATACATTGTATATCCCTTCAATGCATAATGTCAAGATGTAGCTGTTGTATAATCCAGCCCATTCAGACTTTTACAGCATAATATGTTCAAAATTCCGCAAAGTATCTATAACCACAAGGCTTATGAATATTAGACAACAGACATACACCCAGAAAAGGCATGTTTTCAATATCCATTAGCACCAATAAAGACATCAGAGAGAGGGAGAGAGTAAGAGAGAGAGAGAGGATACTCCCTCATCATGATACCAACACATGTATTTTGTTACAGAAAAGATGAACTACACACCATACATAGGGTGTAAGAGACCATACACAAGTTACAACTACTGCACAGATAATCACAGAAAATCAAAATCACGAAAAGAGACAAAGATTGCAGGAAAAAATTGAATAAACAGGCAATAATTATATTTAGCTATAGTTGTCTATCTGCACATGCTGCATGGATTACTGTTGATATATTTGTTACTTTCAAAGTTAGTCCCTCTTAACAAAATTACAAAGTCTGTGTGTTCTAAATGCATGAACCCATCACCATAATATTCACATGGTATGTACCAACTTCCAGAGAAGAATGAGAAGATGTCAGTAGATGAGTTATCACTTTATATACCTGTTACCGTTACTGACTCAGAGTTATGACACTTGGTGATTTTAATGAACTTAATTAAAAGCACTGATTCAAAACATGATTTTTTTTTTATGCAATCATATCAAAAACTGTGAGTAAATATATCATGACATAAATCATGACTCATGACTCAAATTATAATTGAAATCATGATTTAAATCAACCTTCTTGAAATAATTGAAAAGAAAAAGCACTCAACCTGCTGCACAATAGGCATTGATTCAAAACAAGAATCATACAAAATATAGATTTGAGTAAATTTATATAAATCATGATATAAATTATGAATAAAATCAGCCTTCTTTAGAAAACTGAAAAGAAACACTGAACATTCCGTAAAATAGTTG
>JZLH01S0299133.1:7751-21731 GCA_001188425.1 Eucidaris tribuloides | reverse complement strand
GCGTGTGAGTGAGTGTAAAAAAATATTTACGAACACCACACTAAGGCTGTTTCTATCACATACAATTATAGAACAGTCTACAAGAATAGTCTGCATCATATTTCGTTACATAGTAATGTTTCATTCGAATTGTAGATTAGTATTTGTGTTTGGTTTGTATATTTGTTGATCACTTTAATTTTATAAGGACACAACATGCCTTAAATTGAATCAATAGTTATGATCATACGCGTACGCAGAGGGCGGGGGGTGCTTGGGGTGCTCAAACACCCCCTTTTGAAAATTTTGAAATTTTTGGTCACCGCTACCACCTCCCCCCCACCCCCCCCCCCACCCCCGCTGAGCAACTTTTCGGCGGCTAGGCTTACCGGAAAAAGTTTTTGACCTCGGATTTGGAATGAAAAATTTTCCTGGCTGACCAGGAAAAATTTATAGACCTAAAATTTGGCCGCGGATCGAACACCCCCCCCCCTTTGCAAAATCTTGCGTACGCCTATGGTTATGATTATTACACACATTCTGTGAAACACGATTGTCTTTCATATCCTTATAGAACTCGGAGGAATTTGAACTTTAATTAACGATAGATATGCAAAATGTTATCAAAGAGGTCGTTTGCTAAAATTGTTTATTTTTAATGGTAGTCTGACTTTCAGACGTTGTCTGTCGTAGCACCCATCTCTTTGTAGCAGAAATCACCTGGAACTGGTCCAACATTATTGGTGTGGTTTTGTGACCTGACAAGTTATGATCAACTCTCACCAGACGGTACTAAAAGTATGTCTGGCACTCAGACTTCGTGAATATTGACTGTATGACTTCGTGTACCCATGATTTTTCCACATTCCGTGTAAAACGTGGTCTGTTTTGTAGCATGTTAGCGATATTGAAAAAAAGGTTGTTTTCATGAGCTTGTACTCGAAATCGAAAAGAAAACACGTGTTTTTGACCTTTAACTCGAACTGAAAAAGGGATGCTTTTCTGGCCCTTCTTTACATTTTTTTGTTCCGTCTTGACTCGTCTCGCATCCGATTTACAACGACTGGCCGGCGAGCGCCTGTCATTTAAACAGAATCATAGAACTCTGGACTGTGCATGTAGATAGCTATACCGTAGTAGTTGGTATGACCGACTTGATTCATTTTTTGATATCACTGTTTGATATAAAAAATGATGTTCAGGATCACTGGCTTACAAATTAAATTTGATATTGGTCAGAAAATATCTATTTTTGTGTAGGGACTTGATTTAGGGCAAAAAGGGGTGATTTAGTAAAAGTGTACTTAAAATTGCGAAAACATGGGTGGTTTGGCAAAACTGCACTTTGGAATGCGAAAATAAGGTTGTTTTTAAATGCCAATTTGTACCCGTTTTGTGCAATATAGCTGAAAATGTACTGGAAACACCGCGAAATAGGGGTCAAATTCTGGGTTGTGGAAAGAGCAGCGTTACACCTTGGAATATAGAGTGACAACACCGGTACTGGTAGTGTAAAAGTCAAATTCAAAAAGTGTCTTACATGTACCTTGGCTATTCAATGTAAACTCATAACGAAACTCAATTTCGCAAAAAACTGTTGGAATTGAGCTTATTTCCAATGAGCTAGGAAACGAATCTAACCATAATGGCAGGTCAAAGGTATAAATACAATGAGAACAGAATTATTTACAATATACATTTTATACATATAAGACAAACAGTTGATTATTCTTTAACGGTGAAACTTATTGTAACTTAGTTGCATTGCAAATATTTTTTTGTCAATTGAGCTACGGAAGTTTAAAGCGTTGTATGTTATGTCAAGATTTGAAACATATTTGTTTTTATTCTACAACGTATTCAACGTATACAATAAAATTATGAATATATGCATTGACTTAATCTACGAAATTTTAAGAAAATGTAATTTATCTATTGTATTTTGAGTTAAATTTGTCAGTTTTCCACCATTCTAATGATTTTAGTTTATTAAGATATTTCCAATATCGTTTTAAAAATGGTTATAAATCTCGCTTTAGCAGATGACGTTTAATGCATATATCTGTCT
Source organism: Eucidaris tribuloides (assembly GCA_001188425.1). Lineage (NCBI taxonomy): Eukaryota > Metazoa > Echinodermata > Echinoidea > Cidaroida > Cidaridae > Eucidaris > Eucidaris tribuloides. The sequence goes on along the minus strand of JZLH01S0299133.1, from coordinate 19,684 downwards.
TTAACACAGAAATGTCTCGTCCCGGGTAAAGGTACAATTATTATGAAACCAACCGTCGAGAATTCACTCACCATTTGTACGCAGAGGAATCAGATGTTTCAAGACTCTCTTGGAAAGTGAGTTTTTTTTTACACCTTTATCCAAATCACGAATAATCATAATAAGAAGCATTGTAGCTGGTTTCGAACACAGAGTTAAAGGCAAGGTTCACCCTGACGTTAAGTTGGTTTCAATAAAAGTAGAAAAATGAGATAAACATATTGATGAAAGTTTGGCGAAAAATCCACCAAAGAATAACAGAGTTATGGAGTTTCAAAGTTTCAATTTTGTGACGTCACGTGCGAGCAGCTCCCCATATGTCATGTGATTTAAAATCCATAAAAGTGCCGTTTTCTCAGAAATTTGAAAATGATTTTACCTGTGCATTCAATATATTAAACATTATTACACATATGCAACTATGAAAAAAAACTTGATTCAATTATCATGAAGTATCAAAAAAATGCAATAAGGAATTTATATTACATGACATATGGGGAGCTGCTCGCATATGACGTCACAAATTGAAAACTTCGAAACTTCATGACTCTGTTATTCTTAGGTTGATTTTCGCCAAACTGTTTCAAACTATGTTTCTCTCATTGTTTTGCTTTTATTTAAACCAACTTGATGTCAGGGTGAACCCTGCCTTTAAGAGACTCTAAAGACCTTACTCCGACTACATGTATTTGTCTTGGAAATTTATGACATTCGTTGGACCCGTAGATATATTTACGTGACTTATAACACCGTATCATCGCATTGAGTTTTGCGTATACCGTTTACCCGTAGTTTAATAAAATTGTTGTATTATTAAATTTTGAAATTGTGTGTTGAAAGATACCGAAAAATGATAACGTTTGTTTTGAACTTTAATAGATTTTCATTTTGTGCGATTCCTATTGTTTGTGAAGGCGTCATAACTGTGTGTACTTATCTGTCTATATGTTTTAGTATATTATGCATGCATGTCTATGTGTATATACATTTATACGTTATACATATACTTGTACTTTACAATGAAGTAGAAAGGTAGCAATGTTATGTAGATAGATAGATAGATAGATAGATAGATAGATAGATAGATAGATAGATAGATATAGATAGATAGATAGATAGATAGATAGATAGATAGATAGATAGATAGATAGATAGATAGATCGATAGACAGACAGATAGACAGCGAAATTGTCTTGAAATTTGGAAAATGGTTCGTGACATAATAAATATATTTCACATGCGCTATCGTTTTATTTCTTCAGATGAGAGAAGTATTCAAAGTGTACAATGGACAGAAAAAAATATTCTTATGAAGATACCAGTAACAGAAATATTTCTGTGTGTCGAATCTGCTTTACGAATATCAATTTATTCAAATCGAGGGCACGTGGGATTTCTGAAGGGCCCTAACTGAAAACGATCAATTCTTAATGCACTTTTCGGCGGCTAGGCTTACCGGGAAAAATTTTGACCTCGGATTTGGAATGAAAAATTTTCCTGGCTGACCAGGAAAAATGTATAGACCTAAGATTTGGCCGCGGATGAACACCCCCCCCCTCCCTTTGCAAAATCCTGCATACGCCTATGATTATTACACATATTCTGTGAAACACTATTGTCTTTCACATCCTTTATAACTCGGAGGAATTTGAACTTTAATTAACGATAGATATGTAAAATGTTATCAAAGAAGTCGTTTGCTAAAATTGTTTATTTTTAATGGTAGTCTGACTTTCAGACAATGTCTGTCGTAGCACCCGTCTCTTTGTAGCAGAATTGCAGAAACCACCTGGTACTGGTCCAACATTATTGGTGTGGGTTTGTGACCTGACAAGTTATGATCAGCTCTCACCAGACGGTACTAAAAGTACGTCTGGCAACCAGACTTCGTGTATATTGACTGTATTGACTTCGTCAATACATATACTTGTACTTTACAATGAAGTAGAAAGGTAGCAATGTTATGTAGATAGGTAGATAGATAGATAGATAGATAGATAGATAGATAGATAGATAGATAGATAGATAGATAGATAGATAGATAGATATAGATAGATAGATTATAGATAGATAGAAAGACCCCGAGATTTTTGACCATATTTTTACATTATAGCATCCAAAGGGTTAATAAGGTGTTAAGGTTATATGAGTTATACCTCATCTGAAAGAGCAAACTCTGCTCTTTCAGATGAGGTATAACTCGGAAAGGCCCGCTGGTAGAGCAGTTTGTTTGAAGTGGTTACTCTGGGTAAATAATCTGATAATAATAATAATAATAATAATAATATTAATAATAAAATAATAATAATGATGATAATAATAATAATAATAATAATAATAACAATAATAATAATAATAATAATGATGATGATGATGATGATGAAGAATATTATTACAGGGTAATCAAAACGAATACCGTAGGAGAGTTTGATGACTTCACGCATCGCCTCCTATCAAGACCTCTTATCCTGGACGCGTGGATTAAGAGACGTCACAGATATACCAACCAATGGAACCAAAACATCCGCAGCATCTGCGAAGGTATAGGCCGACTTGGGTACCATATTGGTGGTAGGCTGAATTGAGGCGTTCGATTCGAATTGGATTTTTTTTCTTACAGGTGTCTTGATTTTCTAACTTTCGTCTGGCGGAACGGAATAAATCCCATCCCCAATGTAATTTTAACAAAAACAAAAAGAGTTTTGAAAGACTTGCCTCAGCAAGTTTTGAGCCAGAGATCATGGAATATGAAAACTAGCTCACTACCCACTGAGCTAGCAGCGATTCGGTGATGAGGAAAGGTACTTTTGCAATGTTATTCAAAGTACAATGGTCAGGCCAGCGAGTGAACTTAGACATAACGCCATCTCGCGTCTTGAGTCACATGACTCAATCCAGTCTAGCACCACAATACCGCCTACTTATTGTTAATGTAAATTCAGTGAGCAACATTCCTGTTCGTTCCTTTCTCTGATTTTCATTAAGTGTAAGTATTATTTTCTTTCTTTTCGCAGAAGTTATTAATGACAGCACGACGTTATTGTACGGATACCCTACTATGTAAATAGAATAATGGACATTTACAAATGATAAATATAAATCAATTGATAAATAAACAGAGGAATGAACAAATAAATAAGAAATATAAATAAAAACTAATGAAATTAAATAAATACTAAACCATTGTACATAATGAAAATCTGAAAATATAGCGCATATTTCTCCTTCTAAGCATAATAAGCTGAATAATCCCTTTCATTTAATAATCATAATAAAAAAAATGTCCGCCTTGGACTATTTAACATAACAATGTCAGAAATGTGATTCTTGATATTTGTTCCTTGTTCGTCGTGCCAATGCCGGTAACCAGCGATATAGCTCGGTGGTATTGTCGCAGCCCGGATAGCTGTAGACGACGGGTTCGAATCCTGGTTCACTTTTTCTGACATGTTTGTTAAAATTATAGATCTGCAGTTGCGATCTAAAATACAGAGAGAGACAAATGAATCAATTTATTACATCGCATTTCACCTCCCTGAATAGTCCCTTTCATTTAATAATCACAATGATAAAAAAAAGTCGAGCAGTACAATAACGACGGTAAAGAATATAGTTCTTGTTCTCTTTTAATAATTTACCCAATTCTCTCTTCTTTTACATGAAAATCGTAGTTGACGTGATTTTAAAGGTCAACCCAGCTCATCCAACCATCAAGTCTCAGCTTGTGAAGGCACTGAATGAAGCCAGAGATCACGTGGTTCAAGGACGAAGGTTTTCGCTGGAAGTGAGTTATCCCCTACATCCGTTCTGCCCCCCCCCCCCCCACCGCAGGTCTTAGCTCTCACCCACCAGAAGATGTGAGATGGAGAGGAGAAAGGGATGTTTAAAATAATAGACATGGTTTCAATATTGTTGACACTCCATTTGCAAATCAAAATTAAAAACTTTGACGTCTGGTTATTTATTTCATTCAAATGAATAAACAAACATCCAAGAATACAAAAGTTCGATTATCAAGCTGTTAAGATATCAGTGAAGATATAGTGATGGTACACACATGTACCCATGGCCCTGTACCCAAAACTCGTATCCATACCCGTAACCATACCCATACCTGTACCCATGGAACTGTACCCGTACGTACCCATGACTCGGACCCCCACTTCAAGTCTGTTAAAAAGGTGCTCACTTTTCTAAATTCATGTACTTGGACAGATTTCACTGCAAAGTATAGTGAAGGACTGGCTTAGAACCAAGTTTCCGGGGGATTTTGAGCTGAGTTGTGAGAATACAGTTTACCGACAGAAATCTTGGCCGCATTGTCATCACTACTGCTCAGACTTCGCCGAGTGTTTTGAGGTGGGGAGTTATTCTATAGTGGCTGCTTGTTTGATTCCACCGTATGCTGATTCTCGTGTCCTGCATACGGGTAGATGATACTGTATTAATGCCGTGTCTATGAAATTTGAAGATAAGCTTGAGTACTTGCAGAAACAAATAAATTTACGATATCAACTGGTTTCAACCTTTGATACGACGGTACCCCTGAAAATGTCACATATAGTATAAGAAAAGAGTACCTTGAAAAACACAGACACAATAAATTGTCATTGCTGACAAAGATTAGAACTAACAAAGAAATCTATACTGTATGTGGGACAATGCGTGGGGCTGATGGTGGAAATTCACCCATTTGTAGTAGTAGTTGTAGGAGTAGTAGTAGTAGTAGTAGTAGTAGTAGTAGTAGTAGTAGTAGTAGTAGTAGTAGTAGTAGTTGAGTAGTAGTAGTAGTAGTAGTAGTAGTAGTAGTAGTAGTAGTAGTAGTAGTAGTAGTAGTAGAAGTAGTAGAGTAGTAGTAGTAGTAGTACTAGTAGTAGTAGTAGACGAGTAGACGAGACAGTAGTAGAAGTAATAGTAGTAATAGTAGTAGTAGTAGTAGTAGTAGTAGTAGTAGTAGTAGTAGTAGTAGTAGTAGTAATAGTAGTAGTAATAGTAGTAGTAGTAGTAGTAGTAGTAGAGTAGTAGTAGTAGTAGTAGTAGTAGTAGTAGTAGTAGTAGTAGTAGTGCTAGTAGTAAAAGCAGCAGGAGCGTGGGTTGTAAGAGGTGCTCTGCTGCTGATGACGATGATGATGAATATGATGATCGTGAATGATGATCATGATAAAGATTGCGATGATGGTAATGATAATGATGATTATGATGACGACAATGACGACGACGCTGATAAACGACGATGAAATTCACATTTCTACCACAGATCGGACGATGTATATATTCTAAAGACCAAACCTGCCATCTACAAGGGGAGATTGTTGAACGTACATTCAATCCAAAGCCCACCGCATCAGAGATCGTAACGAATCTTATTAGGCAAGGTAAGAAGAACTTTCTTTCCTAAGAAAGTAACAATTTGCTTATTGCACAGTATTATGTATACCCCATTGGTATACACACGCAAATTCTGTGCAGCTGTTGCCTTGACGGTAATGATAATGATTTCTGTTTAATATTATACAGTATGATATAGATTTCCTACAATGTTTATTGTAGAGATTTATTAGTTTCTCTTTCCAATGTTATGTTACTCACATCACTGGTGTCTCGCATGACAGAGTAATTTGCTCCAGGGGAGAACGATGTTATTGGAAACTCCTCTCCCCTATATGCTTTTTACTTGTTTACCGTGAACCTACAATTTCGCCATACTCCCCCAATTATTGCATTTTCTCGCGCTATTTGTTGGGCAATTTTTATTCTTATTTTTATTTTTTGCCGTCTAAAATGTTTACGTAGTCGTTGGCCACCCCCATATCTTCTTGGTTCGTTTTTTTTCGGACAAAACACAATTTTGGCCCACCAAATTTTGGTCATAGTCGTCGATCATCCCCCCCTTCTTGTTTGCTCGCTATTTAGCGGGAAAATTGTTTTTTTTTACTCCCACCAAAGTTTTCTCAACGGATTTTAACATGGCGCCGCCCCTGACTGTGACGACCTGTAGCCTGGCGTCAATATCTAAGATCATGTGAAACAACATTTTAAATATAAAAATTGTAATAAGTGCAAAGGCAATGTCCAGTTTCTGGCAGCCATTGTCTATTTCTGTTGTGTGGAGACTGACACACACTTTCACACACACCATTTGATTTCTGTACAGTTTCAATTTTGTACAGGACTGGATATTGAGCAAAATCTGAACCCTAACTTTATAAAATAAGCATTAATTGCATAAAACTGAATATTGATATCTTATTCAAACCACTTCCACCATAAATGTTCACTATTTAACTGCAACTATACTCAATGCCGGTATAATCTGGTGTATATTTTATGTGTTATTAAATACTAAAATTGACAAATCAATTTTTTTAACACCTAGTATATGCACATGTAAATGTAATTGCGTAGATATACTTTATATTGATATTATTGTAGTTTTAAGTAGATTTTGATGTAGATGTGGATATAGATGCAGTACTTAAAATGTAGACGGCTATTTTGATATAAAAGTAGACGAAAACGTTGTAGCTAGTGACAGCATGGTATATCATAAAGGGAGTGAGAGAGTGGGAAGAAGAGGAGCAAAACAGATGATTATCAAGATAACAATAGAAAAGTCCAAGAGTGGTATTATTTTCTTTTTTTTCAGGTAAACTCTGTGTCCGTGTCAGAGATCCGCAACCTACATCGCCCTCTACAACAGGTATATCTAGATACCCTCCCATGCCAAAAATGTTCCAACATACACTATAACGCTGGTTTAAAGGTATTGGCTAACATTTACCACAGTAAAAAAAATCTGAGCCGCATGATTCCCCTTGCTACCAGTGTCTTTGATGAGATCTAAAAATGAAGCCCTGAAAAAAATGTATTTCAAAATGATCATTTAGTGCTTTAAAGAAGTAAAAATTGTAAGCTGACCAGATTCACTTGCCCATTTCCTCCCATAGACTTACTATGTGTTCACCAAGGTTAATAAAAATCGCCCTGAGTTTTATTGTTTATTTATGTATAGCTTGACATTGGCAGTGTAACTTTCCAAACTTTTGTATTCTATGGTGTTTTCATTTAAACACTACAATGTAGCTCAGATATCAAAGTTTGACAATTTTTAAATTGAAGCTCGATAATGTTAGCCAATCACTTTAATAAACACAGTATAAACACTTTTTAGTAGGTTTAATTCTGATATCCAACATGATAAAATCATATTTTGTGAAAGATTGATGAAAAAGTTGTCTATCGATTGAAATTATACCTGGGATTTAATGACGTTTCAGACCAGTTTAACAGCTGTGTAATATTCAAATTCAGTGAGCAACGTAAGTCACATCACGTCACGGTATTCTGTTTAAATTTCATCTGCGTTTGTTTTAACGAAATCTGACTTTTCAGCCCCAAGGTTTTTGTGAGATGTAAAGATTAATGTGATTTTTTACATTGTAAATGAATTTAGCTTATTAGTACCCATGCAGTGACCCACACTACAAATCCGGGTTGTGCAAATCATGAACACAATCTATAAGTTGCAAATACAATGACATTTCATGCACTGCAGGCAATTCGAGGCAAACAATGAAGTTGGTGAGAGCAGCTTCTACCGTTATGGTCCAACAGCAAGGGAACTTTTCAAACACATAAAGGACTCCGCAAATCAGCATTGGTACCTTCCTTTATGTTCTTTTCGTAGCTTTGTATCTTGCTGCGAAGATATTGGTAAATTTAGAAATTAAACCTCCGCTATTTACATTATAAGCTACATTTGATAGGTACATGTAACTATGGACATACAGAAAGATAAGGCTATTTGATCGACCGAATGGTTTTAACTTTTTTAAATTTCCAGCCGCGGCCCAGGACACCGCTCAGGACGATTCTCAGCAAGATGTCCAGGACAGATCTTCACCGGAAGACGTCATGCCAGCACCTCAAGCTCCCTCAACGACAGGAGTTTGGCACACGACTCCACGCGACGACTTTATGTCAGGCCCCACGACGGTTCAACCGACGGCCTCGGCCCATCCCATAGACTTTGATTTAACAAAGGACACCGATGATCAACAGCTTGTTCAATGAATAATGACGACGACGACGACGATGATGATGATGATGATGATGATGATGATGATAATAATAATAATAACAACAATACTACTACTACTACTACTACTACTACTACTACTACTACTAATAATAATCATAATAGTAATATAGATTTTCCCGGCCATTTTCGTCATCTTTTTGCGGAAGTTCGTCGAATTTCAGTTCAGTTTCGTCTCGCGGAGAGCGGAACGTGTAAATGCTATTTTCAATTTAGTCATTTGCTTATTAGATTAGTCATTTGGCAGCAGGTTTCAAATGTTTTTATAATTAGCATTCGCATCGCCCTGGCATCACAGGACCAATCTGAATTACAAATTTTCATTGTTGGATAAAAACAGTTTGAAAATGGCCGGGAAAACCTATGATAATAATAATGATGATGATGATGATGGTGGAGCTGTCCTGGGGGAGTTGCCCTTCGAGGGATTTGTCAGGTGATAGTCCTAGAACCGTCGCCAACACAGGCATAATAATTGCAATTGGCAAACCAACTGTTCTACGCACAGGCGATCGCTGCAAAAGATTATAGCAAGCTTTTAGAGACTTGTCCTCCCCCACCTCCGTAATTTTCCAAAGTAGTTCCTTTACTTAATTTGAATAGTTTTTTGTTCACTGTGAATACTCTGAAACAAGGTGACATTGGAGGTAGGACTGGATGGGATTACAGAAGTAGGTTTATTGCAGTATTTTAAAGCCACATGCTAACATTGACCACAGTTTAAAAAATGTGAGCTTCATAATCATCCATGCTCCAGGTGTCTTTGATAAGGTCTGAAAATGAATCCCTGAAAAAAAATGTATTCCAACGTGATTATTTAGTGCTTTGAAAAAGTTGAAATGGTGAGCTGACAGAATGCATTTACCCATTTCCTCCCGACCTACTGTGTGTAGATCTAGGCAATTTTGTACTCGACCCTCCTAATTGTTTATTCATTCATATCTTGTCAGTGGCAGCATAGATTTCCAAACTTTTGTATTCTAGGGTGTTTATCTGTCCATTCAATCACTACTATGTAGCTCAGATAGCAAAGTTTGACAATTTTTTTTTATTAATTTGAAGCTCCACAAAATGTTAGCCTGTGTCTTTGAATATGTTCAAATTCAATTCTAAATTCATATTATAATAATGAAGTATAAGTAAACAGAGCACTTTGCTTTGTATTGTAAGATCAGGGTTCCGGTTATAATTCAATGTGAAATATTCCCAGTTGCATGATTTAAACACTTGTTTTACATTTGGTCAAACATACGAAAAAAGTGTTTTAGTAAAAATATCCATTAATTAAAGATATTGGCTAACATTTACCACAGTTAAAACTGAGCTACACGATTCCCCATGTTACCAGTGTCTTTGATGAGGTCTAAAAATGAAGCCCTGAAAAAAAATCGTATTTCAAAACAGGAGCGGCGGAACCGGGGGGGGGGGCAGGGGGGCACTTGCCCCCAAAAAATCTCGGATAGGAAAAAATGTGCCCTTTTTTCAAATGAAATGTGCCCTTTGTGAAATGACACTTTTTTAATCTACTCATTTTTGTCGATGAAGGCAATTCTTTATTGTTATGTTATATTTCTTCGCGTGTCATTCATTTTCTTTCTTGTTTGCGCGGACATGTATTCAGTACAGAGAAGACATCATTGGGGAAATTATGTTCAATGAACATTTTGAGCAGAAAAAGGGCATTGCATCTCATCGTAATGCCCTCATTGGGGTAGCAAAATTAGGCCCTCCTACTGTTTGCCACACTACTGTCCCCCCATATTTCACTTAAAGGCAAATAATGCCATTTTCTATGTTAAATGTGCCTTCTTTTAGTTAGTTTCCATACTGAGTGAAGTGGAACCTATTTGAAATAAGCACATTCGTCAAAGAAGGTGATTTTCTTTTATTTTTGTTGTTTGTTCTATGTATTTTTGCCCCTGACTCACATCGTAGATTAAAGAGAATACTTCCAACGAGAAGGCACATTATGTGCCTAAAAATGGCATTTGGCCTCTCACCTAAGTGCCCTCGGGGGTGGCAGAAATTAGGCCCTCTCCATCTTTTTCCTTTAAAAACATGGCCCTATTTTATGTGCTCTCCAAGCGATAAAAAAAAGTGTTTTTCGTGAGGGAAATTTCCGACTGTCGCCTTTTAATCTCTTCAACAAAGAAACACTTCTTAAGGAGAATGCCCCTTTTTCTTTAATAGAACTTCGCGTATTCATAATGTGCATCATGACTGTGTAATTCATAACGAAACTACGTGTTTAATCATGCCCCCTCAAAGTGTTTGCTCATTGCTTCGTATGGATCCGTTTGGTCTATATGTTCTTCATCTATTTAACACACTGCAAAAAATTTGAGTTGTGATTAGCGCCAGAATAGACCACAAAGCGAGTTTTACAACTTAACATTTCCAAATTTTTCCAAACCGCTCGCTCGCTACGCTCGCTCGCGGGGTAGATATATTTCATGTTTCAATGATCAGAAATCTTCTTCCCCTTCCTTACATTACCGCGAAGAAACAGCTACTTTAAACAGAAAAGATTGATCTAAACAGATGTTTTTCATCTTAGTTTTTAAAACACTACAACAAATTCAGAGCTATAATTAGCGCCAGAATAGACCACAAAGCGAGTTTTACAACTTAAAATTTCTAAATTTTCTCAAACCGCTCGTTCGCTACGCTCGCTCGCGGAGTATGTATATGATCGTAACCCATTTTTAAAAGGTTTTGTTCAAGTTACATTGCCGCAAAAAACAGCAATTTCAGGCTAAAAACCTAATCTGATGGTGAAAATATCTGCATGCGCCCAATGCCCCTTTTGACATATAAGTGTCCTTTTTTGTCTTTGCCCCCCAAACAAAAATACGTTCCGCCGCCCCTGTTTCAAAATGATTATTTAGTGCTTTCAAAAAGTGAAAAGTAAGTTGACCAGATTCACTTGCCCATTTCCTCCCATAGACTTACTGTGTGTACACCTAGGCTATTAAAACTCGCCCCGAGTTTAAATTGTTTATTCATGCATAACTTGCCATTGGCAGTGTAACTTTCCAAACTTTTGTATTCTAGGGTGTTTATTTGTCCATTTGAACACTACTCTGTAGCTCAGATATCAAAGTTTGACAAGTTTTTAAATCATGTAAATTGAAGCTCCACAATGTTAGCCTATCACTTTAATCTACCTGCTAATTAAAAATTGATTGCCGAATCCAGAGAAATTTCAGATCACTACAACTTTCTTTTTCGCCTCAATTTCCTATTCATTCGAGCTACGGGAACCACGTGTGCCCTGTGTTCACTCTATTTTCTGAGTCTGGGAGGCTATACTGGTTCCTTAGTTTCCTAATTCAGGTGAACAATTCAGTGTGTGCGTTTGTGTGTAAGTGGTATGTGTGTGTGTGTGTGTGTGTGTGTGTGTGTGTGTGTGTGTGTGGTGTGTGTGTGTGTCGTGTGTGTGGTGTGTGTGTGTGTCGTGTCGTGTGTGTGTGTGTGTGTGTGTGTGTGTGTGTGTGTGTGTGTGTGTGTGTGTGTGTGTGCTACAGTTGTATGCCAATTAGGTTTGAGAAGTTTGAGTTTACACACACCAACATAATTTAGAAAATTTTGAGGAGCTCCTCATGATAATGGTAAATACACATTTTGAGGCGCATTCCCCTTTTGTAGTGAATTAAACAATACTTAAGTAGCTCCTCAAATTACCGATTTCTCCTCAATTAAGAGCCCCTTCGAGTAGTGTGCTGACTGGGTTTGTCTATCAAATTGTCAGTGAACGGAGGCTACCTGGTCTCACCCAGGTGGAGCTAGGAGTTAT
>JZLH01S0299042.1:0-11378 GCA_001188425.1 Eucidaris tribuloides | reverse complement strand
GTCCTGGAATGTGTGCTGCTCCAGCGGTCAGTTTTCTTATTGATATTTTCGTATTTTTCAAAAGTTTTACACTTAATTACTGGGGTGTGCACTAAGTAGGATGAAAATCATGTTTGGGGGTTATCCGTTTGTCGTGCAATGACAACTTTCGTGCGAACGAGACTAAGAAGTACTGCTGGAGGGATTTAAATGAAACTATGGACAAGGATGAAATACTTAGATTTTGGGCCAAATTTTCATGGGTCACAAGTCGAAACCATTGTAACTTTGCTACACTACATGCCCACTTTTTCCTATATCAGTTCATGATGCTCGATTAATATTCGGTGCATAAGGTTGCATATACAAACAAAAATATTTGTAACGTAGAGATCAAGGGTAAAGGGTCAAGTTCCATATGGTCATTGGTCAGTGTCATGACTGGAGTTCGGTTAGCCTTGCTATTAGTGTGGTACAGTTCGGGGCCGTCGGGTAACCGGCGATGGTTTGGGACCAGCAGTCCATCTCTGATAAGTGATATGGCCGGATAAGAGAGATAATGTACAAACACAGTATACGGAGGGGAGTTGTCCTTGTAGTATAGATTAAATTCCAACACCATCGTGAAAATTGCCAACAGATCACACAGAGTTAACATTTGTTTAACTTTTCCCCAAATACCTAGCCATTGTTCTGTGTACACTTGTGATAAAGGTGTATACATAAATTACAGGCAATGACTGATAAGTCAATTGTTCCGGAATAATGAGAGAGAGCCGGTTAACGATCGCCGTATAACCGAGGCCGAAACTGTAGTAGTCCAATTGCTCTAGTTCATATGTTCATAAGATCTTATTTCTAAATTGAGTATTTTTATATATTTTTATTATATTTTATTGATATATTTATGTATATATTCCATCCTTCATTTCAGCTCTTACTTTATTTCAATTTCTTTATGCTCCGCCAACGAAAGTTTTGCAGGAGGCATTATGTTTTCAAAGTTGTCGTCCGTGCCGTTCGTCCCGTTACGGCATTATCGTCTACGCGCGAGTGAGAGCGTGAGAGAGAGCGCGCTGACGGATTTCATGTAACTGCGGATCAATATTACTATGGGGCAATCGCTTTGGCAACAATGACTGAATAGATTTTGGAGCTGATAAAAGGTCTCAAAGCGTCAAAGGTCACGCGGACTAAAATATGTCTGATTTGCGCTCGTTACCGCGATAACTGTGAACCGACCGGTCGGATTGATGTAACCCTTGGCGTGAAGTATTACTTATGAAGCAACAATGAACTGATTAGATTTTGGGTTTGAAAGCGTCAAACGGTCAAAGGGTCACCAGGCCTAAAATATCGCTGACGTGGCTCGTTACCGCCATAACTTTGAACTGAAACGTTGGGATTTTGATGTAACTTGGGTGAAGTATTATGTATTATGACGCAACAAATGAACTGATAGATTTTTGGGAGGTCAAAGGTCAAAGGCGCCTAAAATATGTCTGATTTGGGATCAGTTACTGCCCATAACTTCGTGAAACGGCCCGGGTGGATTTTGATGTAACTTGGGTGAAGATATGTAATTAGAAAACACACTAATGAACTGATTAAATTTGGGAGTTGACAAGGTTCAAAAGCGTCACCTGGCCTAAAAATCATGTCTGAGTCGGGCTCGCTTACCCTATAACTTTTGAATGGAAAGTTGGATTTTGATGCTAACTGCGGTAAGTATGTATCTATGACGCAACAATGAACTGAATAAGATTTTGGAATTTGAAATGGTCAACAGCGATCAAAGGTCACGGCCTAAAATAGGTCTGACTTAGGCATCGTTACCGCGATAATTTATTGTGATGGTACGGTATGCGATTTTAGATGTGGACTTGTGTGAAGTAAATGTATTATGAAATGCAACAAGTGAACTGATTAGATTTGGCGGTTGAAAGGTCAAAGGTCATAAAGTCACAGGGCCTTAAAACGACTGATTTCGGCTCGTTACCACGATAACTTAAGAAAGGATGTTGGATTGCAATGTAAACTTGGGTGAAGTATGTATTATAATGCGCACAAATGAACTGAATAGGATTTTGGAGTTAAAAGGTCAAAGGTCAAAGCCTCACGAGGAGTGATAGATGTCTATTGTGGAGCCTCATTACCATATACTTAAGAATCTGCGTCCGATTTTGAATGTTAAACTTTGGTGAAAGTACTGTATTATAAAAGGGTACCAATGAAACAATCAGATTTCAGGTGGCTTAAAAAAGAGTCCAAAAATCCCCCAAGGTCACAAGTCTCCATACTTAGTTGTCTTAAAGTTTTTACCACAATAACAAATGGGGGAGAAACGGTCTTATTCATTATTGAATGAACAACTAGGGTTAAGTAATTATAATAATGTAAAACAATAACTGATCATAGTTTGTTTAAGGGTCCAAAAAGTTCACGAGGGGTCACGAGGACCCATACTTGATATCTTTACCACGATAACTTGAGAACGGCTTATCGATGTTGATGTAATTTGGGTAAAGTATGTATTATGGGGCATAGATGAGATTTCAGAGTTGAACGGTCAAAGGTTACGATGCCCCGTACATTCAAAGTTTGGAATTGGACGGGGGTGCGGAGGCATACCCCATCGGCTGCAGGCAGCCGAATTGCTCTAGTTACTAGACTTTATTTAAAGGAGCTTCCAATCTCTGGCTGGAAAAGATTGCCCAATGAACTGTAGAAGAAATACAATAAAAACTTGAAAAAATATTTACCTTTGTGAATAGGAGCTTACCCTAAACTGAAATCAGAAATCTACAATTTTTACTGTCAACAAGTTGGAATGTCCATATGATGAGCTTTATTATTTTCTTACTATTGTTAATTATTAACCATTTTCAATTGGTGTTTACCAAGAATAAAACTTTGAAATTTACAATTTATTTCATAAACAAGTTGGAATGTCCAAGTGATGAGCATTACCTTAATCTGACTGTTGTTAAATATTAACCTTCTTGAACAGGTGTTGACTGAAACTACAGCTGGGAAATGTACAAGTAAGAATGTGAATGGTTTGGATTTGCACCTGGGATGGTTTCTGCATCTCATTATAGAATGCAGTGAATATGCTTCCTGAACAGGTGTTGACCTAATAAACTAAACAGTTTTTTTCACCAAAACTAAAAACTCTGAAATCTACAATTTGTTCTGTCAACAAGTTGTAATTTTCCCTTGCGCTTTTACTGGAAACTGACTTGTTAAGTATTCATCTTCTCAAGTGTTTACCCAAAATAGAGCTGGGGAATGAACAAGTAAGGATGTGAATGGATTGAATTTGCACATGATTTGATTTCTGCATCTCATTACAGAATGTTTTAGAATATGCTTCCTGAACGGGTGTTGACCTAATAAACTCATTTCAAGAACAGTAATTGTTTACCCATTTGAAATTAAAATTGAGAAATGTACAAGTAAGAATTCAAACTTGTTGGATTTAACACCTGGATTGATTTCTGCATCTCATTATAAATTTAGAATATACTTCCTGAACAGGTGTTGACCTAATAATCTGTTTAGATGGTTATTTAGCCAAACTTGAAGAATTAACTCTGTGTTCATATAATGAAAGAAAAGGGATGTATTGTAATGTATTGTTGTGTTCCATACAATCAGTATCTTCACTTCCATTAGGAAAGAGTTTTTTTCTTGACTGATATTGTAATTAACACACTAGAGAAAATAATACAGGGTTCCCAGCCCGTCAGGGAAATCAGGGAAAATTATTTTACTTTTTCCAGTCAGGGAAAAGTCAGGGAATTTGATAAAAATGCCTCAAATCTGGAAAAAGTCAGGGAATTTTGATTGGCTCAAAAATTGAAAGTAGTCAGTGTTTTATACTGCAAATAGTTCACTGCAACAACATAGAAAACATGTGAAACTGGAAATGAGTTGAAATAACTATGGAATTTTGAGACTTCATCAGGAAAAAATCTGGGAATTTTGTTTTCTTGAAATGCTGGGAACCCTGTAATAAACCACTTATTTATTCATTCATTAAATTCCTTGCATATTTATTTTTATGCCTTTGCCTAGTAAGGGGGCCAAAGGCATTATGTTTTCTGGTTGTCCGTCCATGCGTCCATACTTGCTTGAAAAACCTCGCTCAAAGTCGTCAAAATTTGCAGTGAAACCAAACCCTAGGGCAGCCATTTGGGAAGTGCATTGGCATGAAGAATTGCAAATTTGGGAGTCCCTGAAAGTGAAAAAATAGTAATTTGCTTGTGGCTTCTGAAAATTGTGATGCACTGACTGTAAAATTTAGGGTTGAAAATTTGTACTAAGGCCCCCCCCCCCCCCCCCCCCCCCCCCCCCCCCCCCCCCCCCCCCCCCCCCCCCCCACCCCCCCCCCCGGCTTGAACACCGTCCATCCATCATTCAGGGGCTTTTCATTTTGAAAATGTGGTTCCTTTCATTCTTCATTACCCTGTATATTATCCTGTATATTTTCAACCAAAATATTTTAGTTTTCAGAATCGGTGTCATTTTGATTTGAAAATGGTGCAAAATATGATCATGTTTATATACACTAAACTCTTTATAATTTGAGAAGAAATTGTATTATAATTATGTTCATTGTTTATAGGACGTCATCTGCGTGGGCAGGATTGGTGCCTTCTATGATGTCAATAAAACATTGCTATTTTTCTGGCAAATCGCTCGTATATCCCAGATGCTGGGAGGTGGTTTTATTTGTGCTACTTTTTAATCACCCGCTACGTAATTGGCGTAAACTTATTCAATTGCCATTTGTTAGCTGACTAGTCAACTTTATTTGCCATATTTTTGAGATTCTTTGAATGTCTACTGTAAGAAATCTTTGGTAGATGTGGAAGTCTTAAATTAAATTGTTGCTTATATCGAAATACTTGCAGAGCGAAATTGCCACACATAGAGCTAGAGCATCAATATGTCATAAAGTAATGAATCATTACATTAATATGATTATTTGTGTGGTTGTATACAAATTCAAAGTTCTGTGTCAATACCCCTTTAAAACAACTGACTCAGAAACACCAACACTGCAGGTGATTCATGTATTTATTTGGATTTCATTTTTGTTGTTTGTTTCACCAATTAATTTTTCAGGTGGTAAGACAACACACATAGCCTGTCTGATGCAGAACACAGGAACTGTTATAGCACTGGACAAAGCCACCAAAAAGATTGGTAAGATAGAGGAGAATGCTAGGATCCTGGGACTGACGTGCATCAAGGCATATTGCTTTGACGGAACCAAAGCATGCCAAGATTCTGCCGATGGAATTAATCAGGCTGACAGGGGTAAGAATACCATCTGTATCGAGTTATGTACTGTATTTGCAGAAATGACAATGCCATTTTAAAAAATGTGAAATATTCAGGAAAGCCCCCAAAACAGGACTGCTTTAATATGGCACAAAATAGGAAATCATTTTTTTAACTTGTTGACAATGGCTCTATTTTTAAGATATGGCTTCCTAGTTCAAGATTTTATAAAAACCTAATTTTTGCAAAAAACTGAGACACAAGGTTTTTTCACCCCAGTGAAGATATGCAGCTGCAGTATTTAGGATTTGGTAAATGTTCCTGAAATTAATTATTAAGTGTTACAATTGTCTACTTTTGGTAGTCTTTGTTGGTAGGTGAGGATTTGGGGGAATCTTTACATCATTAATGATTTTAACTTAATTTGCTTTAGCTCAAACCATAGATACAATTTTAACCTTTTCAGTACCAAACTCAGAATATAATCTGCAAAGTCTGAGAAATTTTGTTGCAATGACACCAAGAGGGTTAATACATTTTTTCATGTTTTTTCCACTATCCAGATGTATCATGTCCTCCATTTCCACCTATGACCTTTGACCGCATTCTTCTGGATGCTCCCTGCAGTGGATTGGGTCAACGACCGCAGGTGTATTGCAAGATGGCGCTGAAAGAGTTAAAGTCCTATCCACCGTATCAACGCAAGCTGTTCACATCTGTGAGTACTGAAAATAAAGATGTCTACTTTGGTGACCCAACATTTGCTCCGGCGACAATTGCTCTGGTGACAATATCTCATAAGATAAAGAGTTAGGGTCAGGGTTGCCAGTGGCTTTCTAGTTTAGAATAGGGTTAGGGTTAGGGTTAGGGTAAGGGTTGAGGTCAGGGTTAGTGCATGAAATAATCGTCGAAGCAATTGTTGCCGGAGCAAATGTCGTGAACTGTCTACTTCAGGTTCCATGACATTTACCCCATTAACAGTTGCTCCTTTGTCTATTACATATACTAACCCTAACCCAACCTCTAAATCCAACCTCTAAACCCAACCGTTCTGTATTCTGAACTAGAAACTTAATGCCAACCCTTTCTACCATATCAACGCAAGCTTTTCTAATCTGAGTACTGAAGATAAAGATGTCTGCTTCTGGTTCCATGACAGTTGCTCCAATACCTATTGCCAACACTAACCGTAATCCCAACCTGAACCCTATCTCCACCCAAACCCTATCCCAACCCCTAATGCTAACCCAATCCCAGCCCCTATGAAAATCTAACCCTAACCCTAACCCAACCCAATACCCTAACTCTAACCCTATTCTGAACTAGAAATTCTATGGCAACCCTATCCACCATATTTATGCAAGCTTTTCACATCTGGAAATGCTGATAATAAAGATGTCTACTGCTTGTGCCATGACATTTGCACCAGTGACAGTTGGTCCAATGCCTGTTGCATACACTAACCTTATTAAGAAAACCCCACCCAATCCTAACACTACACCCAACCCTAACACTACACCCAACCCTAACCCAACTGCCAACCCTAACCCAAACCCTAACCATAAGTATCCATAACCTTATTCTGAACTAGAAACTCAGTGCCAATGCAGGCTTTTCACATCTGAGTACTGAAAATAATGTCTGCTTGAGGTTCCATGAAGTTTTCTGTGGTGATATTTGCTCCAGTGCCTATTGCATACACTACCCGTATCCCACACCCTATCCCAACCCCTTAACCTATCCCTGACCCTACCTCTCTTCTGAACTAGAAGCTCAATGTCAACCTTTTCCACTATATCAATGCAAGCTGTTCGCATTGAATTCACATTCAAATTCAAATTCAGTTTTATTTCATAAATCATATCAAATATATACACCTCCATAAAAATTGACAGGATCGAGCACCCTGTAAAAACCATGTACGGCTTGATAAAATGGGTAGACCCTTTACAAACTTAATGAGAATATGGTAAAATACAATTTCATTGAAGTGATAAAATATGCCAGTAGACACAGTTATGTTAGGAGCCTTTAAAAATGTTTGCGCGTAATAATGAAAATGTTGCATCTACCACACAACCAAGGCTGATTGTGTTGCATGATAGGAAATAGTGGTGCTTCCTTTTCATAATTTAAATCAAGAGGGGACTATCCCACTTTGCTATTTTAGTGTGTCAGGAGCCTTCAAAAATGTTTGTTCCCGAGCTACATAAACAAATCCTTCAATCAACCTGCCAAAGTTGATTCAAGTATGCATATGGCATAGTTCTGTGGGATAATAGATGATAATGAGCATTGCCATGGCAACGATTGTTAAATGGTCATGTTTTATTCATTCCACAGGCAGTGAGGCTACTGAAGGCGGGAGGAACTCTGGTGTATAGCACTTGCACTGTGACGGTAGACGAGAATGAGGGATTGATAGAGTGGGCTCTGAAACACCATCCCGAGGTGCAACTGGTATCACAGGTATTTCAAAACTTCGAGCATTAATTTGGATCAGCAGAGGTATTGTGTTATGTTTACCCCTCATTTCCCCCCCCCCCAAAAAAAACAACAACAAATCTTAAAATGAAAATGTACAGGCATCGTGCCACCTCCTTGCGTCATGTGATTAGTCTGCAACATGTCTCTTTGCTCAGTTTCATCTCTTTTTCTTTAGAAAAATTATGAAGGAACATGGTTTGTTGTGTATGTGTTGTGATGCATGCCATTACTATTTCATGCTTGAATGAACACTTTTTTTTTCACAAACTGCTGTAAATCCAGCATGAGAACTAACAAGCCTTGACGCTCAACTTTGCTGATAGCAACTAGAAAAAATCAAACAAAAATCTTTGTCAAGTCTTGATTCTGCATTTATTCACAGAAGGGATTTCGAATCATTCAAGCATAAAATATTCCCCAACATTTTGGTGGTGTATAATGAAGGAGCCCATCAGCTATCCATAGGTCTGAACATTTCCTGAAAATTGTTGAAATCTTTAACAGGACGTGCTGTCGTAGCAGCCAGTATGATTTCCTTGAAGAAATTATATGTTAAAAAACCTGCTAATAACATCTACCTGTCTATAAAGGCCACATTTTTCATTTCACTTCATTTCATGTAAGACTTTCTCTGACTGTAAACTTCTTTGGGGGAGGGTGAGCCACTACATATTTATGCTATAACTGTGATCTCTTTATATTCTCTGCTTTTTCAGGAGCCTCACATAGGAGGATGTGGTCTCCCCATCCCTGGCCTGAGCTCAGATGACCAGAAGAAGCTGCAACGATTCACACCAGTCTCGCACATCGCTGGACGGGATGACGGGACGGTGATGTACGACAATGACACGATAGGTTTCTTCATAGCTAAGTTTGTCAAAACACCATTATGACGACACATTGTGATCATGCTATACTAAGTTTGTCAAAACACCATCTTTATGATGACACATTGTGATCGTGTTATAATAAGTTTGTCAAAACACTATCTTTATGATGACACATAGTGATCATGCCATATCTATACTTAATCCGTTGGCTACGGGAACCGGATGTGCCATGTGTTAACTCTATGGAAAGTACGAAAGGTCTCAGAGCTAACAGGTTAACTCTTAACATGCCAGAGGACTTAAACCTCTATGGACTTTATGTGTATTATTTGGTGCAGATCTGCGACTTTGGCACGTTAAGAGTTAATTCTGCCGTACTTTGGCAAAAGGAAACAAGTGACAAATAAGTCAAATATAAGTTACTGATGTTTTTGAAATGTCATAGGCACACTGCATATTCAGACAAAATTTGGAGAAGAAATAATCATTCTATTGAAAGATATTCAAGGGAAATGCTTCAAAGTGGCCTTCATGCCAATGTAAATGACAGATTCAAATTGCTGATATATTAGAAATGACACTTTTGTCACTTTCTATTGCCAAAGAAGGGCAGAATTAGATGTAAAGCCTCACGAATAGTTGACGTCAAAGGTCTTGATCTGGATCTGGATGTAATACGGTGCAGGACCTTTGGGTACAGAACACTAGATGAAAGGGGGTGCAATAGTAAAGTAATCAAAATGTACGGGACTTTTTCACTCATTATTAAACACCTGTGGTGATGACTGTTTATGACTTCAGGTGGGAGTTGATTCCAATCCAGAGTTGTCCTACTTGAACAAGATTTTTAGTTGATCTCTATTACAGTGTCTCAAAGCATAACATTTAGAGTAATTTGTTTCTTCTTTTCGCACGTTAATGACCTTAAAGTTTACCAATTTCTTTGCTTTAATATTTCATTTAAGTCTCGCTTTTATGGGAGACATATTCTGCAGTGATGAATCATTTTTTCATTGGTTACTGCACCTGAGCTGTGAGCTATTGCAATCACTTTTTTTTCTTTCGTCATCTGGCGCCCATAAACTTTTCACATTTTCATCTTCTTTAAGAGGAACGATTGGATTTGGAGTGATTCATGTGGCCCCATTGGTGCCTATATTATATCGGGCTCCAAGGGCCAAAACATGTGCAATTGATGATCTACTTTCTATGGGAACCACAGACATGTTGCGTGACCTCGGGTGAGCCCCCAGAGGCTCTTGTTAATGTTATTTAATTTCTGTAAAAATTGAAAAATTTCAGAGGGTGCAATTTTCAGGGCAGTCATCGTTCATAAAAATTTCTCAAAACAGAAATTTCTGTAAAGAACAGAAAAGGTAAATGATCTTGGTACAGGACAATAAGAGTACACTAGATTAGTTCTCACCAGTTGTAGCAACAAAAGGAGTGTTGCAACTTTTCGGCTGCAACTACGCTAGCTTTCATCAGAAAAGGTAGACAGATTTTGTGGTGGTGGTTGCGCTTTATGGTAAACCCAGTCAATTTACTTGAGCCGTTTTGTTTTCTTACACCTGCTTTTTGGAATAGAAGCATATGCTGCAGTTTTTGTGAAAGATAAAAAAAATTACTATATCAGGTCTCAATAGTTTTGTCAGCAATTTCTTCTAAGCAGATTTTACTTGCTTCTTCAGAGAACAAATACAAATTTGCTTTACAAAAAAGGCCAGTTTAAAACCAAATCTGGAATACTGTAGCCAGTAGTTATGCTTTGCTGAACGTGTGGTCTATTGAGCTATTGCTCTTTTAAGTTTGAAATCAATAAGAAGTTGTATTTAATATGATTTCAAAAAAAAAAATGATTAGCTTTATTTCTTGATTTAATTGCATCACTACATGGTGTAGGCAACATTTTGTGGGGTCTGGTTTAAGGTACCAGCCCCATGCCTAGAAATATTCTCTTGGTGTTGTAGCTACAGATTTCGTCTGTCATTTGAAAGTCGCCTCTGGTTGACTCAGCTGAGGGTGCACCTGCACAACTTGAAACTCGTGATACTGCTGTGAATATTCTTCCTTGGGTCATAGAAACTGCCTTTCGTTGCCTCTTGGTTAGTGTTCTCTGGTTGACCAGCTGGACATGCACCTGGACAACTTGGGACTCGTGCTACAGCAACTCTCCCAGCTGGTACAGGCCCATGCTCCGGCCTTAGGTGTGACTATTTAGTCTTGTGTGCCATGCCTCCTTATCATTGTTGGTCCTTGTGGCTCTCTGGAAGACAGACCACTGGCTAGGATGCCACAGACGTCCCATCCATGTATTCTCCATGTATGCAGCTAACTACATATGAATGAAAAGGACAATATAGACATAAGTAAAGAAACCATTTGAAGGGTTTGCTTGTTTACACATACAGTTAATTGAAACCTTTGTAGCTGGAATTTAAAGAGCTTCATCCATTCACAAGACAAGGTGAGTTTGTACTTTGCAACTGTAAGGCGAGACATCAAAAATATTCATACCAGCGGGCTGCAGCTTCACGCGATGGCTGGTCAAGGCTGCAAAGCCAGCTGCAGCCTGATGGGCCTTTTGTTTTGCAATAATTAGCCCAGCCGGCTGCAGCCAGCTGGGGATTTGATGTGATTTACGACAGAACGGTAATCTGCCCGGCCTCCCCCAGCCTAACGCCTGTGATCTTAGTCGCTCAGCCAGCTGCAGCCGGACTAAATACTTAAATTTGCGACTTACTACGGTGTTATGGGTACACGTCTTGGGTTCCGTTTATGAATTTGTGA
>JZLH01S0299035.1:22592-37592 GCA_001188425.1 Eucidaris tribuloides | reverse complement strand
ACAGCCCTTCTCCCTCCCCTTCCCAACTACCTACCATGATCTTGACACTGGAAAAGACATTATATAGAACTCTAGCCAGTGTATATCTTGTTATATTTTTCAATTCACTTGGTTTTTACAGCATACCATCAACTTCTCCCAATCATGTTACTTCCTTTCCAAACTTTTTAGGATAAACAGAGCTTCACCAAATCTGAGCTCTTTGTGCATTGTGCAGAACTCAGTGTGCTCTGCATATTTTTCTGATGCAGCAGGAATGAGACAACTCACTGTATCTTTTTAGTGCTGCATGGTATGTAATAACATTCTGTGCTTATTACATACACTTAACATTGATGTAAGGTTCAGTATGATATATACATGAGAATTACTTGATAAATCAACCTAAGAAACACCATTTCTTTCTCCAAATGAAATTTCTTGTCATGTTTTTTCCACATTTTAGTTTTAAATCATAAAGTTGTACAGGTGAATATTTTTTAACTGTAACAGTAAGGATGCTGTAACAAAATCAAATGTGTGACGACCACCGACAACAGTAATCAAGCTCCACAAGAGACCCAGTACGTGCTATCTGTGCAGAATTGCACCCATATCCAGCCGTCGGTTGTGCAATTACAATCAGTAAAGAGTTAAAGGCAGAGCGTCTCTTTTGCATGCCTAAAAATCAACATTGTGCAAATACACTGACATACAGAAGAAAATAACATCTGAGAACCATAGGCAAAGTAATGGAGCTAGAAACTCAGTGTGAATGGATTTACACTGACCGTTAGCCTCTGAATTATTGTGTCACAGAGACAAAAATTCTTTGTAAAGAACGTACTCTAACAGTCATTGTGTTGTTTGTTTTTTGCACTTGTTTGCGATTCAAGGTAAACTACTGATCCTCACATTTCACAGACATGTCCTCTCTCAATAGCCTAAGGACATAAGTGATATATATATTGCTGTACTACAGGAGGGGTGCAAATGAGATTCCCTGCCTTCAAAGGTTAAGGACATAATTGGGGGTATAGTCCTCAATTTGGGGTAAAAATATTCTAGAATCAAGTAAACTGTGTATGGAATCTACAGTGAAAATTTTGTAGTCAAATGTTGACTCAATTAAAATAACTTTCATCAGTATGCCTTGTGACGGACAAATTTGTTGTGTAGCTTTCTATGGGATTAATATCGATCGGGACACCGGAGATATAAAGTTTTGGTACGTTCATACTTGATTCTATTTAAGTAAACAAATTTAAGATAAATCCTTCCAGCCAGGAGATTCACTCCAGCTAGTGTAGAGACTAGTATATCTTTCAATTAGTTTGGTTGGAGAGGCATTTTTTTTATTTCTCCCAATCACATCACTACCCTTTAACTACCTTGTGGAGTTCCTTTGGTGTGGTCCACCTTAGGTCCAGTATAGGGTGAGGGCGTGGCTCCATTGTTCCTCATCCAATCCCTAGTGTCCTGCTCCCTTTCATTGCTCCAACCACACAGATCATTCTCAAAGTCACAGAAACCTGGGCAGAAGGAAAGCAGGGTTCATCGTTACAAGACTGCTGTACGCTGATTCCTAAATACCCCCTTTTGAAAAAAGACTTTTGAAAAACTGGACAGCTCAATATGTGATAAATCATGCGTGCACGAGATGCATCTTTAGGAAAGTGAAGGTGAAGGTACTCTATCAACAGAATGTAACAAAAGCGATTAATATAGACCGTCAGCTTAATAATGGTTGCTTTCAAATGGCTTACAAGAAGCGTTGTCCACTCTTCAAAGATATATGGTATTGTGGGGTCATCTGTGACATCTGCTGATTACAAACTGCCTTATTACATTCAACCTACTATTTCAATAGAATTTAACTTAGTGTTTAAAAGGTGAAGATGGTGGTTCACAGTCTTGGATCAGCACGTTTAAGCTGCTCTCTCATGACTTTACCTTCACTGACCATTGGGCCGTATCACGCGTGCACCACCTCCACTCCCAGGGGAGTATTCCTAGCCCAGATGCTTCTTAGGCGATTAGGCAAATTTGTTTACGACATAATTTCTTGTCCTATCAGGTACCCATTTATACTCCTGGTTAGAGAGACGTATTTTCATGATGTGACCCAAATGTAAAATTTGAGAATTTCCAAAGGAAGAGATGATATTTTTCAGCACCGTTTATATCGACAAAGTTTGCATCAGAAGTCTTCCATCAGGGAAATGAAAGATAAGATGGTACGTTCAATGACATATGGAAATTCCAGTCTTGTAAAAGTGTGCACAGGGTAATTCTTAAATCTTAGAAATAGTTTGTTTTCTTTGTGAGTCATTTAACACTCTGGCAGCTGAAGACTCACCAGCCCACCAAATGTAAACCTGAAATGGTTACTGATGGTGTACTGGTTGGCCAAGAAGACAGTTATTTTACATACCTCTTAATTCCAAATGTTAAAGCCACTGGCTAACATTTACCACAGTTAAAAAAATCTGAGCTACATGATTCCCCATGCTACCAGTGTCTTTAATAAGGTCTAAAAATAAAGCCCTGAAAAATTTGTATTTCAAAATTATTATTTAGTGCTTTTAAAAAAGAGAAAATCTTAAGTTGACTGGATTCACCTGCCCATTTCGTCCCATAGACCTACTGTGTGTAGATCTAGGCTGTTTTCCACTTGCCCCGAGTAATAATTGTTTATTCATTCATATCTTGCCAGTGGCAGCATAAATTTCCAAACTTTTGTATTCTAGGGTGTTTATTTGTCCATTCAAACACTACTATGTAGCTCAGATATCAAAGTTTGATAATTTTTCAAATTGAACCTCCACAATGTTAGCCTATCACTTTAACACTAATAAAAAAAATTACAAATTAAAAGTGAATATTTTTTTTTGGAATAAAGAAATATGTGACTTATTGAATGCATTACAAGAATTTACAACTTTTAAAGGGAAGCACAGTTACTATAAGGTTATGTACATGCTACAAAATGCTGTAACATGCCAGGTACCAGGAAAAGATTACAATTTGTGTAACCTGTGCGAAATAAACTTACCTGCACGAGAACAAGTTCCACCCACGATTTGCAGATCATCTATTGCAATGTCACCAAGTGTGTTACTGCCAAGGGCGCCCTCTATCATCACTTGGTATGGATGTGATGCACTGACAGTTGCACGGCCAAAGTGCCATTCATTCTCATCGTGGCCTAGATTGGAGAATTCATTTGTCATGTAAACTCACTAAATCCACTTTGGTATATTTTAAAAAAACATTTTTTGGCCCGAGTTTGTACAAGCACCTATCCAAAAATTTAAGTAAAAATAATAATAATAATAAAGGACATTTAGATTGCACAGATACAGTACTATAATAATATACTCTAATGCGCATTACAATATAATAATTTTGTATAACATGTAACAAACATAATTAAGGTTAAATTCCAATATTAAACAAATGGGTTTTTAACCACTTCTTAAACTCATTGATGGAAGGTGATTGTCTCACAAACAATGGAAATTTATTCCACAGTTTGGGGGCAGCATACAAAAATGCTCTTTCACCAAGGGTAACTTTTGACTTTCCTGATGGATGTTTCGGTAGTGTATTATCTTGAGAACTTCGTAGGCGGTAGTACATTTGAGTAGATGATTTTAATTCTAAAAGCTGTTGTATGTATACTGGTGACTTGCCATAAATTGCTACGAATATTATTAACAGAGTCTTAAATATGATTCTTTGTTTCACAGGTAACCAATGCAACTCTTTCAGTTATGGACTACAATGTGAGAAATGAGGAGAGTTACAGACAAATCTAGCACATGCGTTTTGTACCCTCTGTAGTTTGTTCAGTTGATTGCTGGGTAAACCCAAAAATAAACTGTTACAGTAATCCAACCTACTTGAAACCAATGCATGGATGATCTTTTCGGTACTTTCACAAGCTAAGTATTTTTTAATATGCCTGATATTGAACAGATAATAAAATGAATTTTTACAAATTACAGATTACTGACAGGTCTGCAATTTGTAAATTGCAGATCTACACCGGGTTTCTCAAGTAATGGTCTAACTACATCCAACTTCCAATTTGGGTGAAATTGTCCTGTTGTGAGGGACATATTAATCATTTTAGTGATTACTGGCAACAAAATATCAATATTATTCACAACTAACTTTGTGGGTATTGGATCTAATGAACAAGTCTTCTTATTTAACCTCATGATCAGTTTTTGTACATTTTTTTCACACAAATTAGAAAACTGTCTCAACTGAAGTTAGACTTCTACACAAGAAGGGCCGGTGGCTACATACTCTACCTGTATCTGGCATTTCCCCCAGATGTGACTCAATATTGTTACAGATTTTCACAATCTTCTGCCCAAAATATGTACCTAGTTCATTTACAGAGGTTTCCGTATCTATATGAGGCAGTAGATCAAGAGTGGACTTCTTCATATTTAATAACAACTTAATAATATGAAACAATTTTTTTTCAGATCAGCGCTATTCTCACTATTCCTGATGGGCACGATTCATTAAAGACAAAGTTATGTTCCGTAAGCTCTTTTAATTCTCACGATCATTTACATTTCCACTCTTCATCCAAACAACTACTACAATGTAGTTTTAAATCTAAGGCCTAGTCCAAAAATATATCAATGGACTACTTTTTTAATACATTTGGAAGGCTATTTTTTCTTGTTCCCCAAACAGTATAAATATATATTTTCTGATTATTTGCTGTATATGTTTTCATACTTCTTTTTATATTGTTTTCACTGTCTTATTTCTACTGGGGTAGCTAGGGGGCCTTACCAATCTGTGACCAGATTGCTGCATACATGTCGGACACGGTGTCGTAGGTGTAGACCGTAATGTTGCCGATGTCAATGCCATAGATGTGATACCAGAATGTCAGGCACTCGCTGGTGGTGGCTGGGTAGACTGGACTAAAGAGCTGGGCCAGGTCCCCAGGCTGGCCTGGGGGCTGGAGGGTGTTAATGTAGGCAAACATCCCTAGGAAGGAAGACCAGGACCATCAATGATGTGGTGTGTATTAACCCTAAAATAACCGGGCTATTTTTGGTCTACTTATCACCAGGGGGGGGGCACATTATGGCCCCATCCCACCCCCCCCCCCCCCGAGATCTCGGCCGCAGATCGCGCGATCGCCGCGAAAATTTGCACGTGCA
Source organism: Eucidaris tribuloides (assembly GCA_001188425.1). Classification (NCBI taxonomy): domain Eukaryota; kingdom Metazoa; phylum Echinodermata; class Echinoidea; order Cidaroida; family Cidaridae; genus Eucidaris; species Eucidaris tribuloides. Next base: position 32,415 of record JZLH01S0299035.1, on the reverse strand, counting down.
TAGGCCCGGATGTAAACTACAAGAATGTATAGTAAAATTTTCAAAAAATTGATCTTTTATATTTTTTAAGTAATTAATTATGCAAATAAGTGTATGAAATTATGTTTTTGTCTATATCTCGCTTACAATAACTAGCAGAATGCCACTTTTTGGTGAAAATATTCATTTTGACATTTCTAACAATTATCTACAAAAAAATTTGCCGAATCAGAATTAATTTCCTATGTATTTTATTGTTTTGTGAATTTCTTATGTATTTCTTTGTTTTTTCGACCTTTTGTTTTTTATTATTTTTTTGATGAACTTTGTCGGGGACACTTTTGCGATCATAAACAGCATAAACTTAATCCATTTCAGCCAGTAAAAGTAAAAATAATCATACATTTATGATTTTTGGCTGAAAACACAATTTGCATGTGTACAAAATCACGTTTTTGAGCAATTTTGGAGTTGCATGCATGTACAAAAAGTCGCACAACGTCGTAACGGCACATCCGATTTTTTCGAAAATGGTCTTACATGATGCACGAGACTTGAAAGTAAAAAGCCAGTGAACGGCGTGGTCAAAAAATTTTGCGCAGCAGCGTAATCGCAAAATTCTTCAAGGGGGGTGGCCATTACTGGACCCCCCCCCCCCCCCCGGTACGTTTTAGGGTTAAGGAGAGGCAGAACGAACGTATGCCATGTTTGCAAGCCACAATTATCTCATTTTCAATTAACTTGTTACCAGTTGCCTGACACAATTTTTTCACTACAAATTGTACCCTTTCAAACAATACATTTGTTTTTTTTTCAGAAATACACAAAAAAATGTTATCTTTAATTGTTTAAAAGCCAAAGAATGTTAGCTCTATAAACATTGTGTGTATTATGTGGTGCATATTTGTGACTTCCTCACTTTACACTGTTTTTCACTTTCGGTTAATGTTCTTTTTCTTCATTTTCTTGTTCTGTTTATACTTCCTTTTTTTCTTCCCTTCCCCTTCTGTTTCCCTCCTCCTTTCTTCCTCTAGTTTCTTCTTCCTTATGTCATTTTTTTTGCTTTCTGCCCTCTTCTTTTCCTTTTCTTCTTATTTTCCTTTGGACTCTTTTCTTCTCTCTTTCCAATTTCTCTTATATCCTTTTTGCTTCATCTACCTGTAGTGTCCTTTGTTCTTCTCCTCTCTTTCTCCCCCCTCTTAGCTTGTCTTCTTTTTATCTCTACTGGACTGTCTTTGTTCAACCCGTCGTCTCCGAGATTCTGAAAATCCCATAGAGTCAACACAAGGCACATCCGGTTCCCGTAGCCAACGGGTTAAGTGATTATTTATAATTCACTGTTATGCACAGTATATATAAGTTGATATGTGCACATACTTTTATGTATCATGGCTTGTGCAATGTATTATTTAGTTCTATATTTTGTAATTGTATCTTATATATTATTTACATGTATTTGTTTGTACCAAACAGCCAGAATATGATTTCTATGCCAATGTTATTTTAATTTGTGCATGACATAAACTAATATCTGAATATCTAAGAATTAAGAGTCAATATTGTTGATTTACCAACACTGGTTCCACTCGTGTGATCTTCACTTGGTCCAGTTCCATCGGCTGCGGTCCCGTTGTTGCCAAGCGACCAATCAAAATCATCCTCAAATCCTTGAGACCAGGTACAGAATCCTAGCTCAAAATCACATTCCTCTGTGAGACAGAATAAAGAAGACAGAAAGATATGAGACCACATTCCCACATAACATGTTAAAACGCAGTGACATGACTGGGTGACTTCAAAAAATGCCTCTAGAACCAAACTGGTTGAAAGATATATACCAAAGATACAACAGCTGAAGTGTATCTCCTGGCTGGAAGGATTTATCTTGAATTTGTTTCCTTAAAGAGAATAAAGCATGAACATAAAAGTACTGAATTACTCTTGTGTCCTAATAGAAACTAATCCCATAGACAGCTACACAAAAAAATACTGGTCACATGGTATACTGATGGTAGTTCTTTGAAAATGAGTCAACATTTGACTACACAATTTTCACAATTGTATCCTTGCATAGTCTACTTGACTCTACCGAGAGTCCCCCCAAAAATGATACACTTTTAAAATGGCCCCCAAATAAATATTATTTCATATTTTTGTAAAATATTTATATATATGAAAAGCTGAAAATCTCTTCTTTTATATGACACCCAAAATTCTGAAATTGTTTTATGCTTGAGTGACCACTCCCACTTTTATAAAGGACATGAAAAATAGGTTGCGCAAGAATCGGCTATCCACTGTAACAACAGATTCAAGCTCTCTTTGATTTTGTGTGTATTGGGGTGAAGGCGTAGTGGAGTGGTGGGGGAAGGGGGTGGTTGGAGAGTTGCGGGTATGGGGTGGTGTGTATGTAGGGTGGAGGGGTAGTTAGGGTGGTGTGGTGGAGGGGTGGTAGGGTGGTGGGTTTAGGTAACCCTAACACACACCCACCATACACCCCCACCATACCCCTTGTGGAATGAGGGGGTGGTGCGGGTGTGTTAGGGTTACCTTAACCGACCACCCCCACCACCCAACACCCCCACCATCCCCACACCCCAACCGCCCCACACCTCACATCCACACCACCCTCACACCCTCAACACTTCCAATACTCACACAATCCCGCACCCCCACCACCCTACTACTTCTTCACCCGAATGAGTAAGTCATTCATGCTTTCAGTCATCAAGATCTTTAATTTACATATCCCAATTCCCAACTAGCTCCATAAAAATTCAAAGAGAGCTTGAATCTGTTGTAACAGTGGATAGCCAGTTCTGGCACAACCTCATTTTCAGGTCTTTACAAAAGTTGGCAGTGCTCACTCAAGTATAAAATAATTTCAAAACTTGTTGGTGTCATATATAATAAACATTGTTTAAAAATTTGAAATAATATTCATTTGGGGGCCATTTTAAAAGTATATCATTTTTTCTGGGACACTCAGTAGAACAGTTTTGAGGACAACCCCAATCTTGTCATTTACCTTTAACACTTTGATTGCTATGCTAAGCCACAGGCAAGATTGTTTACTTTGGGAGTATAACCTTTCAAATATGTATGATTTTCTCTATAAATTCAATTGTAATTAAGACCTTTTCACACATTTAGTTGGTTCAATATGTCTTCATATCACGACAAATATCATTTGTAGTCTTTATAATAATTTTTTTCTTTGGAATTAAAAAATATGAAAATTATTGTCTTTTTGGCAAGTCAGTAAGCCATCAGTATCCCATTGAAGTGAGCCAGTGTGTTATCAAAACACACAGTATTAACTAGAGATTTTCCCAATGACATCCTCTAATGAACCTGTTGGAGCCTATTTGATTTCACTTTAACACTCTACCCCACCCTGATTATTTGATAAAATGGAAAAGGCAATGGTTTACAGTCTGGTTATAGTCTGTATAGGCTCACATCTCGCCTTGTGTCCGACCTCCACAAGGACCCCTGGACCCCACGCCGTGACGCGCTCGATTTGCATCAAGGCTGCCACTCGTAGGGGAAACCCCCTACCGTAGTAGATTTTGGCCAACCGCAGGTTGTAGGGGACACCTACAGGGAAATTGACCTTCCGTAGGGGAAAAGTAGGAGGTTTTGATGATTTGTAGGGGGGTTTGACAATTTTCAGAAAATTCCCGAAGTATTTCAAAGAATTTCTGCACATATTCGTCCGTTTTGTCCATTTCCGGTGAAGAAATCGTGATCAATCTATTGCATTTACTAAGTTTATTTTGTACGAGAAAACATACATTCGTAGGGGAAAAGTGGATTTTTGCAGGGGGAAAACACAGGTTCGTAGAAGAAATTGGGTTATTGAGGCGTAGGGGAAAAGTGGTGTCCGTAGGGGAAAATGTGCATGCGGCGTAGGGGGAAATTAAGATTTTGAGTGGTTTATTGTCTGTTTGTAGTCTGTCATCTCGCCTTGTGTCAATGGTATGGACATAAGACCATTAGACAAATAAAATTACTTTATTTTTCCCAATTTGAGGGACTTTCTCAAATTCTCTGACTGTTTCCTGACCAGAAAAAAAGGAATTCATTTTCCATGTTTTCACTAATTTCGAGGTTGGCTGGAAACGCTAACTAAACCATTTAAAACCCTTTTACAAAAACATGACATTAGAATTTGTTTACTAAGATGACTCATGAGAGACTTACTTTGATCTGGGCAAGGGTCATCATAGAAGATGACATCATCGAGAGCAATGTCACCAGCATAACCTGGGCCACGATATGCCTCAAAAAGAACCTGAGAACAAGACGGAAGAACCAATGGAATTAGAAACATCACTATAGGGGATTAAGGGCCCCACCCAACAGGTCCCTGATTTATCGCCATAATATGCCATTTCCATGGCAATGCAGTTTTGGGCATTTCAAACAAAATGTGTCATGTCTTGCTCATCTTCACCCCAAGACCAACATGTACGCCAAACTTCCTCAGCATTGCTTGAAAAATGAAGAAGTAGTTTGACAAGCTGGATTTCCCCTAATTTATCGCTATAATATTCCATTACCATGGCAACACAGTTTCTGACATATTAAAAATACATGTCTTGCACATCTTCATCCCAAGGCCAATAATAGTTGTCAAGTAAAATTTGATCTATGTGAAAGTGTTACCACTAGGGTGAAAATGTGTGAAAGGATTAACCCTAAAAGGTCATGATGGCCCCCCCCCCCCCTTCAACGTTTCACGCAATTATTTTAAAACGCACAATGGTAATACCGCGCAATTCTATGACTTTTTTCTCTCAAGTCTTGCGCAACTTTTGAGACCAATTCGAGACAAATGGGTACAGCATCGCGATGCCACACGACTTTTTGTGAGACAATGTCATGCCAAAAATGGCCGTTATGGCTCATTTATGTGACTTGTGAACAAAGTCAACGGAGTTTGTCTGATATCTTGAAATTCATAAAAGGTCATTATTTTCTATTATAATTGACCTTCATAATTAATTTTCAGCTTATTTTGGTTTAATGATAATAATAAGGACATTTATATTGCGCAGATACTATAATAATATACTCTACTGTGCATTACAATATAATTATTTTGTACAAATGTATGAAAACACAATTCAGGTTAAAGTCCAGTAAACAAATGGTTTCTAAATGGTCTGCAATAAATTTCATGTAAAACAACAATAAAAATAAAAGTTACAAAAACCTAGAAATACTTAAGAAATTCGAAAAACAAAGAAAAACATAAAGAAAAAATTTACTTTTGCAATTTTAAATGATGAAAACTAATTAAGAAGGTCACACAGATCACTTCTGCAAAAAAATTGCACTATTTCAAGTGAAATTGAGTGTTTTATATGCAAATCATGTTTTTCCATGCATATATTTGCATAATTAATTCATATTAAATAGAGATTGATTTTTTTCCCAAAAATTACTATACAGACTTAGGGTTTATGTTGAAAGAAACCTGCATGCCAAATTTCAGCGCGATCGCGCGCTCCACGGCCGAGATCAGAAGGGGGGGGGCCATCATGCCCCCCAGTCCTCAACACCTAAGAAATAGCCCAGTCCTTTTAGGGTTAAACTGCTACCATGAATGCTGATGTCATATAATGGGAGAAAAAAAACAAGTATTTCTTTATAAATCATATCTTTCATTTTCTTTAAGCAGGATTGCTCTGAAATTTTTAAGTATTATGGTGATAAGATGAAGAGTTAAAAAGGAAAATAATCACTGCATCATTCACCAGAATACATTAATGCCTTTGCACAGGAATGAGCTTTTGACATCGTCCAGCAATAAGCAATTTTCCTGGTAATAATCCTGTATGTAATAGTTAAACTTGTGAGCTGTCTTTTGCATGGGTTTGCTTTGTCCATACTGGACTAACTATGCCACCAGATGCGGTTCTAGAGCGGAAACTTGAAGGGGTTACTGGGGGCTTTATCCTTGGCCAAATCCTAGGTCCAAAATTTTTCTCGGTCATACCAGCCACCGAAAAGTCGCTCAGGGTTAATTTCTTGTAAAAATTTTAAACACCTGCCAAAGGGGGATGTTTATTAACCTCTTGTCTCCGAGATACTGAAAATCCCATAGATTTAACTCAGGACAGATCCGTTCCCATAGTCAACAGGTTAACATTTTCACTGTAAAACATTTCTTGTCAGAATGTGTTTTTTTTTTGGGGGGGGCTTAAGTCCCCCCCCCCCCCCCGTAAAACTGTGCCTGTATGCCACCATTTAAAGTTTATTGGTCTGTACTTTTCGACTGTATGAAATATACAATATCTAACTTTTACAACTTAATGTACTCTTGTGACAATAGGCTCACTGAACTGTACCAGTTCATATGGTTTAAGATATTTTATTGATATCAGATCAGATTAAAATTCCAAATTTTCAGTAACAGTAAGAGGAAAAGGAAAATTGTAATTGCATCATTCTCCAGAAAAACTTTACAACAGTCTGTTTCTCGGTGCTATACACTTTCCATTTAAACATTCATGCATGTTTGGAAGTGAGACAAACCACACAAGTTTAATCTTACTCCCATGTCACATCCGATGTGATGGTCCTCTGTCCATATTTCCACTGGTTGCCTTGTGTTCCCCGCCGTTCAAAGATAAGGGTGCGCTGACTCCTTTGACCAGGTAAACATGGAACAGGTCCACGTCAGGGCGTACATGTGATAGTAGAACGTCAGACAGACACCGTCGGTGGTGACGGGGCTGGGGGTGACTGCAGCTCTGCTTTCTCCCCAGGGAGGGGGCCATTTGATTCGATGAACACGTAGTAACCTTTGTCAAAACGATTGTAATTATTACAAAATCAAATACATGTATTGTTAACATTGACCCAGTTCACAATATGACAATACTTATTTCAATGAAGATTATTTAATCCTCATTAATTAACAAAAGCAACTTAACAACATTGCACTGAATGAAAGTCTACTGAAGTAGAGTGTCATTCACATTTAACAAAGTCAAATTAACACTTTGGTGCTATCGGCACATCGGCTCGCCCACGTACAACATCAATGAGGTACTATCGTGCACCGGTTTGCCGAGAAGAACAATCGGATCCATACCTTTAATTCAAATGACAATGTTACTGAAGTTCCTACGAATGACATTTATTGTAAAATGAAGACACATTGAACTAGGTAAATGAGTTAAAATGTATTGTCTCGATAGCATTTGCAAATTTACAGAAAATCATACAATTTGGAAAGGTTATCACATACGTCTGAAACAATCCAGTCCCTGGTGAACACACCTTGATTTTTAACGCCAGCACCCAAAGTGTTAAGCATGTGGGCCAATAAACCAATCCTGACCAAGAAATCCTGACCTCATCAGTGAAGTCACTGTTTCATTAATGTTTCAGCTTCGGTGAAAAGACCTTTTTGCTTCACTGAATGAAGCAAATTAAATGTCCGTCAAACAAAGCAAATTAGTGGCAATTAATTTTTCCTCATTACCTCTTCGTCGAACAAAGAAAAGTGCATAATGTGAACAGGCACATTGAGAAATAAAGCACATGGGCACATACTTTAATTTGCGGTGTATTGTCCACAAGCGACATGAGGAGAATTGACTTTCATAAAAATATTTAAAATATTGCTTAAATTCAATTTCCCATATTCAGATAAGTACTATGAGGACTATTACCCCTATCCCCCCTCCCTCTCCCCTCCCCCTCCCCCTCCCCAGTGGATTAGCTGTCCAGTAGTTCCCTGGTAATTGTCCTAGGTGTTAGTTATCTACAGAGTAGTAGACCTAGAACCGCAAATTCCTGTGTAATACGATTTCAGGTAGGCCTAACAGAAAAAGACAAAACAGCAATACCTGTTCCTGTGGTGTGATCAAACCTGGGCCCTGTATGGTCAGTTTGAGATTGGCCCGTTGTCCTGGACAATAAAATCATCGTCAGTAACTTGCATGTAACCACAGTAACCATCTTCAAACGTACAGGAAATATCTGCGAGAAATTGAATCCAGCGTTATTGAACATCCAAGCCACATTATAAGATAGAATATTAACCCTTGGGGACGACTGGCGTGTACCGAAGCCCAGCACCTGGCACATTTAGAGATGACTTGTTGCCACAGAACCCAGAAAAATGTTCTAACCTTCACCAAGCTAAGATTGTACTGCCTACAATAAACTCTGTACCATTAAGTAAACATTTTGACCTGAATAAATGAAGAAAATCATTTCTTAGTGTGATATGTACTGGGTTTAGTGTACAAGCCCATCATCCCCAAAGGGTTAACAAGTTGCATTTATTTCCCTCCCGGTTGATCTCTTTGACTTGCTGCTTGACTGCATGCAATATGCAATACTTAGCTTATTACCCATCCTTATTAAGCACTTTAATTGCCAAGTTCATGTTCCATGCAGTCATTGAAGTGCCATCTGTATTGTTATCACGCATCTGTTGACTGCCATTGTCATCTTATCACGCATCCAGTGCAATGTAATGTCATATTTACACACAAATACTGCACATCTACTGTACAGTCTCTAAAAAATATACACGCTCTCGTTGACTTGCCATTGTACCTCATCTGCATCTAGTGGCAGTGTCAATGTCATATTTACACAGTCACAAATCTGCAATCTATTGTACAGTCTCTGAAAAAAATTGTAATCCACACCATTGTTGACTGCCAACTGTCGCCCCTTCATCGTGTTTTGGTGTAGTGCCAATGTCAATGATTTACAACAACTGCCTATCTTTACTGTACAGTCTCTGAACAGACCTGGCACAGGAGGATACGTGGCTGGCAAAATGGGGACAAGCACAGTGGCACAATGGCCTGTTAGATGGGGTCATATTAAGCGCTTAAAGGTCAATGACATGAATAGGGGTGAGTCCTCAACTTGGGCTGAAACTAACTCTAGAATCAAGTAAACTATGCAAGGATTCCCCTGTGGAAAAATCGCTGTAGTCTCAAAACGTTGACTCATTCTAAAATAAACAAATATCAAATATCACTGTAGCACAGAACCTGCCTTGTGGGCTCTTGCTATGGGCTTATTTTTTATCGTCCCCGGATAAAATTAATGATACTCCTATGTTTATGCTTGATTCTCTCTTAAGCTAAACAAATTACAGACAAATCCCTCCAGGTGAGATCCACCTAGCATCTGAGTGTATGGTTGGTCATATATTCAATCATTTGTTCTGAGGCATTTTCAAGTGTTCCAATCATGTCGGCTAACGCTTTTAAAGCGGCAGTTTAGTTTGGAGATTGTTTTTATTTGAAAGATATCTGCCCAAAAGGGTTCATATCACACCAATACAGATTTCTGAATGTCTTTTTCGCGTTTTTTTTTATTAATCATGAAAAATCTTGGAGAGGTTTTGACTATATTTTAACAGTATAGCATATCCAAAACGTTAATAAGGTGATTAAGGTATATATCTCATCAGAAAGATCAGTGTCTGATCTCTCTGCTGAGTATAATTCAGAAATTACTTTACACCTTATTCGACCCTTTGGATGTTATACTGCTAAAATATAGTCACAAAGTCTTGGGTCCCCCCCCCCCGCCGAGATTTTTCATCTGAACTAATTTAAAAAAACTAAAGACATTCAGAATCTGTTATTGATGTGATATGACATTTGGGCATAAACTTTCAAATAAAAAAAAAATCGCCAAACTTAACTTGCGCCTTTAAAGCCATCAGGCTAACATTTGACGCACATGTTTTTAAAAATTGTGAGCTACCATAATCGTCCATGCTGCAAGTGTCTATTGGAAGGTCTAAAAAATAAGCCTAAAAAACTGTAATTTCAAAAGTGATTGATTTAGT